>SKCR01035460.1:0-79062 GCA_019454045.1 Zanthoxylum bungeanum
TTGGGTCTATACTTTACAATGGGAGGCAAATTTTAGACTTAAATTATTATTGAGGATTTTAGCAAGTTTAAGTGAATAACTGTCAAACGGATTCCTCCATTGAAAATTCCCAAGAGGAAGGGTGGAGCGAACTCTCTTAAATACCCTTGCCTCTTAGGCTATTATTGCCTTGGTGACAGGAATAAACAATAGATCCTCCAAATTAGTCCAACACTTTAAATATGCTTTAAGGTAAACTTTGAGTAAATGATTGTTTCCTTTTGCTATAAAAAGGTAGTGAGTGAAGGAAGATACAAATCATTATCTAACTCTAGTAATACATTTGGTTAAATTAACTTTAGTTCGGAAAGTTTTATTAACCCATTGGTCTCAACCCACTTGTATCTTTTATAATGTCATTTATTATAAAAAAATGATTTATATTGATTAGCCTTAAAGGTAATAAATCTCTAAGTTCATCACGGAATAATTACTTAGCTAAGGGATAAGCAATACACTCTCTATTTCTTAGAAAGTCTCTAGATGCTTGCACCCTTAAATAATAATGCCAATTCTAATCATACATAGAATCATCGAGCATATGAGTTTTAATGTTGGAATTATTTTAGGAATTAAATAACTTTGATTAATATTTAATTATGATATTGCATTTTATTTTATTCAAATAAATTTACTATTCACGTTTTTCTGCAGACGCGTGAACTTTAATGCAATTTCACAATTCAAATCGTGCAAAACTTGTGCCTAAAATTAAGTTCAGGGTGTTAGCTTTCCAACTAGCTTTTACACACCCAATTTTGAGTTCAAATGAGTGAGAACTAATCAAAAAACAAAAGGCATGTTGATACCACTGTTGGGAAGCGGCCGCGAGTGCGCAGCGGAAAATCAAAATTATTAAGCCGCCTTCCCTTTGCCCAAGACCTATTTGTTTTTATTATTCTCCAAGCCTAGGCATGTTACTATATATTCTAAGTATAAAACTTATAAAACAACAAAACATAAACCTAACATGCTAACTATCATAAGAACTCTAATTAAAATAAAGAAAGAAAAAGACTTACTTGAACCGTAGACTCCTCTAGTCCTCCCTCCAATCTACAAGCTTTTCTCGAACTCCGTAAGCTCTTCCACGTTCCAAAGAGCCACCCAAATGTGTGGCCTCCAAAGATGCACACACCAAAGCCAAAACTCAACGGCAAGACTACGCCTTGAGTGCATGGGTATTTTACCATTGGTGCTTGCCTAGGCAAATACCTTAAAACTTTTAACTCGAGGTTCCTCTAGTCAATTAGACTTAAGGATCCTCAAAATCAGTGGCTTACTCTTAAACTTTAGAATTGCTCACTTATATAAACCCAAGATATGAAAGGTTTGGTGTAAAAATTTGTGAAGAATTCATTATGTTTATATAGTGCTCCAAAGACAAAAAAATTAATTAAGAATCCGATGTGGGATAAAGCTAATTTTATCTTAGCAATTGTATCTTAATTTAGTGGTTAAATGAGATTATAAAACCCTAATAAGAGTTTAGGCCGAATTGGAATTCAAAACAAATAACAAATTTTTTTTACTATCAATGTGAATAGTATTATTTTTATTCCAATTCCCAAAGTGCCCCCATCGTCATTCACCAATCCCTAAGCCACTATGGAACCTCATAAATGGTCTATTCAATAATTAAACATATTGAACCATTTATGAACAATTCCTACAGCAATCATATATGTTGTTATATTTGTACTGTGCACTGTTAACCATTGATTTCGACTTTGTTGTGTGTGACCTTTTAGGTTCCCATCAAGTTGGATATGAAATGAATCATGATAATTTAATCAAACATAAATTATCCTCCGACAGATGGTCGTTCGATTTCAATGACTAAGCTTGACATCTAGCAACATGCCAAGGCCCCCAAATGAGAAGGAAAGATATATATACCCATTATGTATGCGATTTACATATGATACGGTCTCTCGCCTCACTGTATCCCCACTTATTGACCTAGGGGACGAATATTGTCTACCCATATGGTCAAAGGTATGATGTTGATAGTGTCATTAATCGTGCTAACCCAAGAATCTCACATGATTCTTCCACTGTGGCCACAGTCTCAAGCACTGATCACACATATCAACCCGCGAACTGGAATAATACTCTTATAAGAAAATATTATCCGAGAGAGTGGCGATTCTCTGTTGTTGTAGGACACAGAAACTGACGACGCTGTTCTAGGCTCACGGCCTAGTTGGGAGTACGAAATAACATGGAGTCGCCACCCGGTGTGAACCGGGACAAAGATTTAAGGCCGCACTCACCCCTCGCAAGGGAAGACCTCAAACTATTGGGTTCGGAATGGTCCCTTACTTATGTCACTTGTAATGATATGATTTGTGCAATAAACTAACTGAATCTATTCAACATTCATGCTCAAGGGTAATCTACGCCTAAGTCCGCATGCATAATAGTAACAATGAGAACCTATATCTAAGTTCGCATACTTCAAAGTAAGTTGTCATAACGGCAAACACGCAATAGCATACAATCATCAAACAAGCATGCTCAATTATCTAATGCGGAAAATAAATAGGAATTCAAGCATAAATATAAATTAAATCCCTAATGTGATATAAAACAACCTAATCATGCATAAAGAAAGAAAATTCTACCGACTAAACCATGCTTAAGATAACTAACATGCTAACAACCTAATCATGCTCGAATACAATGTTAGATGGATGAAACAAGTGTATCTCTCAAGCGGTACGTGGCGTTGTATCCCGAGTACAAACCGCACTACCGTCCATTCGGATTCGGCTACGAAATTTACGTCCGGGTTTCCATCCGATATACCACAAAAGGGAACACACATTCCGCTCATACAATATTCACATCATGCCTCAACAAACGACTCTCATGCGATAATATATTAAAATAAATAACAAAAACGAAAAATAATCAACAAAGAAAGTGCCCTCAGGTCTAACCTCTTTTGTCGTCTCTTGAAAGCGCGTTACACGACCGTCAGAAGGGTTGATATTCCGCAACTTTCATGGTTCACTAATCCAACATTTTTCCTCGCAGTTTCGCTGTTGGGATGCTGTTTTCACTCTGTTTCGCTGCTGTTTATGTTGTATTTTCTGGTCACTGGTTTAAGTCAACTTAGGGACTGTTTTGGGCAATTTTTTAGGGGCAGTTTTGGGGTAATTTGGGGTTATTTATTCACTGTTTTGGCTGTGTGTAGGGCCTGTTTCTGTGTGGTTTTAAGGACTATTTGGGGCTGTTTGTGGAGGGTTATTTGTGGCAATTTGTGACGTTGAATAGGGGGTGTTGGGGCAGTGGCTTTGCATGAAGATGAGGGCAGATTTGTGGTATTGTGGTGTGTGTATTACACTCGGCTAGTGGGGGCTTGCTGAAGGCTTGTTACGTGCGTGGTTCAAGGCAGTGTGAGGGGTTCTTATTGGCGTCAAATAGGGGCTGTTTTAAGGAGTGTGACGTGAAGATTTATTTGTTTATTGTGAGTGGGTTGCTTGAGGGTTGAGTGGGCAGGTGCTACGTGAAGGGTAGTGGCTAATACCTTAGTGAAGGGTGTGTGCTGTGTAGTGAGGGGCTTGTGACTAGGGTTGCTGTGGCGTGAAGGGCAAAGATATGTGGTGATTGTGCAATGAGTGTGCTAGGTGTGAGGTGTTTCCCGTGAAAGAGAAAGATGAAGACATCCCCTAGGTTTATTTGTTGTTTTTGTCGAGTGTGTGAGATAAAGTATAGAGGGCCGAGAAGGGTAGAGAGATAAGAGAGTAAGCGCTGGTGGTTGTCTCACGGCTTTGAGAGAGAAGATGAGAGTGTAGCTGTGTAGGGTTTTATTATTTGGTGAGGCTGTGAGTATTTTGGTGGGAGCTGTGCGCTGAAGGAAGGGGCTGTTGAACTGTTACTGCCGAGTTAGTGAGGGAGAGGGTGTCTAGGGTTTGTTGTTGCTTATATAGTGAGAGGGTAGGGTTAGGGTTTTTATGCATGGATTTATGTGTGTATTTAATTTTAATTATTTAAGACAAGAAATTATTTAAATTTGGTGAGTGAATTATTTAAATTAGGGGAGTGATTTATTTATTTTTAGGAATTGATTTATTTAATTTTGGTATTAGGTTTAATTTAATTTCAATTTGGTTATTTAATTTTGACATGTATTTTAAATGTTTTAATTATTTAATTGTGAGAAGTGATTTAATGGGTTTGGTGTGTTTTAAAATGGAGGTCCAACAAGCGAATCCGAAGCTAAACACGTGAACTAAATCCAACAAAAAAGCGTCGATTATTGACTCTTCCATTCCGACGTCCGTTTCCCGTGACTTCCGCGACTTAAAAGGTAGTGCCTCCAAATGAGACTCGTTATCGGGTTTCACATGTAAAAATGCAATGCCTACAGTCGCCCCCAATTTGATGGGACTTGTGCAGTGTGTGACAATGACAATCCTATCAAAGTTACGCAATGCATTTTCACTTACCTGGCTCGTCTGCTGCCTCGAGCTGAGTTGGTGCTGCAGTGGACCTCGATCCTGGGACGCATCCCCGATAACTGGAACTGACAACGGGGGCACCTCAACCCTGGGTATCTCGACCCAATACCGCTAACAATAGGGACCTCGCCCTTAATATGATGATGTAGTGGGCACCTCGACCCTGGGACGCATCCCGGAACTACAACCGACAAAAGGGGCACCTCGACCCTGGGCACCTCGACTTAACACCGCTGAAAATGGGGACCTCACCCTCAAACTGATGATGTAGTGGGCACCTCAACCCTGGGACGCATCCCGTAACTACAACAGACAACGGGGGCACCTCGACCCTGGGTACCTCGACCCCAACACTGCTGATAATAGGGACCTCACCCTCAAACTGATGATGATGTGGGGCTTCGCCCCAAAGCCGATATGGGCTCGCCCCTGGGACTTATCCCCAAAAATGAAACTACGCTGACGCTGTTTGGCTCATTTCTGCTGCTTTCTCTTTTCTTTGAACCTGCGAACACAAAACAAAAACAAACACGGAAAGAAAGCAATGTTACGTGTATGCATGCATGAATGATTTTCCTACTCCGTTGGGTTAGGTCTTCTGCCAATTCCCTTTGTGACTGCTCGGTCCTTTCTTCCTCAGGCAAAGTACTGTTTCAATCTGTCCACGTTGATCAGCTAGGTGAATTCGTTTCCTTCCAAGTCTGATAGCTTCACTGCTCTATTTCCCATTACTTTCTGCACTATGTAAGGTCATTCCCAGTTAGGTCTGAATTTTCCTCTCGGATATGTCGTCGACGGCCTCGACTGCTTAAGTACCAAATCACCCTTTCTGATCTTGGTGGGACGTACTTTCTTGTTGAATGCTCGGGCTAGTCTCTTCTGATACAACTGCATGTGATACAAAGACTTCGTTCTCTTCTCATCCAGCAGTGCTAACTGATCAACCCTCTGTACGGCCCATTCTGGTTCCGGTAATCCTGCCTCTGCTAAAACCCTCATGGACTGTATTTCCACTTCTACTGGCAATACTGCTTCCATTCCATAGACCAAAGAGTAAGGTGTGGCCCATGTTTCTGTTCTTACTGATGTTCTGTACCCCCACAAAGCATACGGTAATTTCTCGGCCCAATCTCTGCAATTTTCTGTCATCTTGGCTAAAATCGTCTTTATAGTCTTGTTGGCTGCCTCAACTGCCCCATTTGCCTGCGGCCTATACGGTGATGACTTATGGTGGCCTATCCCATACCTCTGTAACATTGCCTTCGTCTCCCCTTGAAACTGAACTCCGTTGTCTGTGACTACATGATGCGGTATACCATACATACAAATGAGGT
Source organism: Zanthoxylum bungeanum (assembly GCA_019454045.1). Lineage (NCBI taxonomy): Eukaryota > Viridiplantae > Streptophyta > Magnoliopsida > Sapindales > Rutaceae > Zanthoxylum > Zanthoxylum bungeanum. Next base: position 5,843 of record SKCR01035460.1, read on the forward strand.
TTCGAGCTATAAACTTTGCCATCTGTTTTGCTGTAACATTACGGAATGATTCGGCTTCTACCCACTTCGAGAAGTAATCTACTGCCACTACTATGAAGCGATTCCCATTTGATGCATTCGGTCGAATTTCCCCAATCATATCAATCCCCCATGCTGAGAAAGGCCACGGCTCTGACAACCCGTGCAACTCTGTGTGCGGTAAGTGATTCAAATTACCATGTGCTTGACAGTCATGACAGTGCTTTACCATCTTTGCGTAGTCTGTTTCCATGGTTGACCAATAAAAACCTTGTCTCACTATCTTTCGGGACAGATTCAACCCGTTCATGTGCGGACCACATACCCCGGCATGTATTTCTTCCATTACATATTGGGCTTCTTCCTTTCTCAAACACTTCAACTGAATACCGTTTGCTTGCCTCTTGTACAGTCTCCTTTCAAAGTCACATACTGGGAAGCTAACTTCTGAATGGCTATTCTGTCTTTTCTGCTTGCCCCCTCCGGGAGTTCACCATGTTCCAGATACCTCTGAATGTCATAATACCAAGGTTTACCGTCGTCGACCTCAACTTCCAGAATTCTTTCTATCTCATAAACAGGTCTGCTTGCTGTTGTTAGTATCAATGGCCTCATCAGTAACTTTTCTGGATTTTCCCAAGTTGCTGCAAGTGTAGCCAATGCATCTGCCATCTGATTCTGTTCTCTCGGTAAGTGCTGAAACTTACACTTGGGGATAACCTGTGCCAATTTTCTGAGGTGAAAAAGGTAAGGTTTCAACCGTTCTTCTTTCAATTCCCATTCTCCTCGCATCTGCTGGACCACCAACATCGAATCTCCGTAGACTTCCACACTCCCGGCCTTCAAGGCTATCAATGACATCAAACCAAAAGCACATGTTTCATACTCGGCCATGTTGTTAGTCACTCTGAATGTCAACCTCTTGGCCAAAGGCAAAGTCTCTCCCTCGGGGGTTACTATCACGATTCCAATTCCGGCTCCCTTGTAATTCACTGCTCCGTCAAAATAAATCTTCCATCTCTGAACTGTTATTGCTTGGATCTCTTCATCTGGAAATTCAAACTTATACTGATCCCCTTCAACAGGTTGCAATGCCAGAGCTCGCCCTTTGATCACTTTGGAGGTGAGATACTCAATGTCAAACTCTGTCAGCAATACCAACCATCTGCCCAATTTTCCCACTAGTGAAGGCACCGAATGAAGATACTTCAGAGGATTTTCCTTTGCCACTACTAGATCTTATATGACTTGAAATAATTCCGCAATTTTCTGGAAGCCCATACCATTGCAAGACAGATATTCTCAACTTCTTGATATCGAGCCTCATACGGGAGCATCTTCTTACTCAGATAATAGACTGCATGTTCTAACCCTGTCTCATCAGCCTGTACCATTATTGCCCCCAGTGCTTCTGATTCTATAGCCAAATACAATACCAAAGGTCTGCCCGGTCTCAGAGGTTTCAATACAGGAGGCTTTACCAAGTACTCTCTGATTTTGTCGAAGGCCATCTGACACTGTTCATTCCATCTCACTAGCTGATCTTTTCTCAACAGTTTGAAGATAGGCTCACATACTGATGTCAACTTGGCGATGAACCGACTGATGTACTGAATCTTCCCCAAGAATGCTCTGACTTCTTTTTCTATCTTCGGTGCAGGCATTTATATGATTGCCCTGATCTTTTCGGAGTCTACCTCTATTCCTCCCATTCCCACTGTATGACCAAGCAATTTCCCTGATGTCACCCCAAACACACATTTCTTGGGATTAAGCCGCAGGTTCTATCTGTCAACTCTCTGAATGAACCTTTCCAGTACTTCAATATGCCCAAATCTTGTCTCTTATTTCACCATCATGTCATCCACATACACCTCAATATCTTTGTGCATCAATTCGTGAAAAAGTGTAGTGGCCATCCGCTGATAAGTAGCCCCCGCATTCTTAAGCCCAAACAGCATTACCTTGTAACAATAAGTACCCCACTCAGTAACAAATGCAGTCTTGTGTTTGTCTTCCTCAGCCATGAGAACCTGATTGTAACCTGAAAATCCATCTGCAAATGAATACATGGCAGATAAAGTCGCACTATCAACCAAAACATCTATATGCGGCAGAGGAAAATCATCTTTTGGACAAGCCTTGTTGAGATCTCTGTAGTCTACACACATTCTGACTTTCCCGTCTTTCTTTGGCACCGGCACTATATTAGCCAACCACTCAGGATACTTTACTACTTCCAGGAACCCCACATCTATCTGTTTCTTAACCTCCTCTCTGACTTTCTCAGCCCATTCTGGTCTCATCCGTCGGAGTTTCGGTTTTACTTGCCTCATATTTGGATAAGTTGGTATTGTGTGCTGGGCAATGTTTCTGTCTACCCCAGACATGTCCTCATAGGACCAAGTAAACACTTTTGCATATCTGACCAACACTTCTTCTAGTTTCTCCCTCTCTTCGGAGGGTACTTCACTTGCAATCAGGATTTCCTTGGGGTTCTCAAGTGTACCCAAGTTAAATGCAGTAGTTCTGGCTGAACTGATGTCAAATATGCTTAATTCGTGCAGAGTAAATGGAAATGACTCATGCAAGTAAGCAAAAGAAATGTCTTTATTATTGGATAATGTGGAAGTACATTCAAACAAATCAGGAAGGTAAATGTCTTCATCATCTATAGACACTTCTTCCTCTGCAATAAGGTCTTCCTCAGACTTTTCGTCCTCTCCCAGAGTCAGGCTCTCCAACTTCATTAGTTCTTCCTCCCAATTCTCTTATTCTTTCTTCACAATTTCTTCAACTATCAGCTTCTTACCCAACATATCCTGGAATATCTCAAACCCAGGTACCACAATTCCATTAACTTCCACAGGTTCAGGCTCCCCTTGATATCCTGAAGCTTTCACAAAACATTTCATCAGTTTCAGGACCTTTTTCTGGACCTTCGGTTTTCTTCATCAGATTTGTACCCCAAACCTTTCCGAGTAGTCTGTCCTCTGAAATCTGGCAATTTTGAACCTTCACCCGACTCAAACTTCATTTTTTTCATGATCCTAGCCACCATAGGATCCACACATTCCTCAAAAGTAGCTGACACCTGAAACCTCGTGAAAGGTTGTATCTCCAAGGTAGCCACGACATTATCTACCTCAGCCTGGATAGTAACAACTTCTCCCTGATACGGGAACTTGATCATCTGATGTAAAGTGGAAGGCACGCCCCCAAGTTTGTGAAACCAAGGCCTTCCCAACAACAAGGCAAAAGTGGCTGGGATGTCCAGCACTGTAAACTCAACTTCATCTTCAATAGGGCCTACCTTGACCATAGCCACAAAAGTACCCTCGACTCCTCTTTTGCTGTCATCATAACCCTTAATAGTCATGTTGGAGGGGTCCAAGTCTGTTGCTTTCATACCCAATCTCGCCAGAATTTTCAGCGGGCACACATTGATGGACGAGCCGTCATTCACCATCACACATGAAGTTCTCTTGCCCCTCACCTCGGCCCTGATAAATAGAGGCCTATTATGATTTCTCCCCTCCGCCGGGAGTTCATCTTAAGAAAAAGATATCTGCAAAGCTTCTTTCTGAACTGACCCAACAAACATTGCAGGGTTGGTGTCTTCCGGTACCATAATCTTGCTCAAGGCCTCAACCATGGCCTGCCTATGCTCCCGAGATGCACATAACAGTTCCCAGATACTCACTTGTGCTCTAGTCTTCCTCAATTGCCTCATCACTATATCCCCCTCAGTATTTTCTGCAATCTCAACCACTTCTCTACCATCTATCAAAACTTCCTTACCCTTTTCTGCCATATCATTGTAAAAATGACCGCAGCTCAGTCACTGCTACAGAAATCAAGCCAAAACTTTTTCCCATGCTCAGTCTCATCTTCACTAGTACTATCCCAGATTCCCAGGCAAAAGGCTTGAGGGTGAAAGGATTTTAGGACAAGGTCTTCTGGGAGGCTAGAATTGATCATATAGGCTGGTGGTGGTACGGCACGGTAGTTGGGTAAGGGGTTTCTGTGTGTGTCAGGTATTTTCTTGGAGTCTATCAGGTCTTGGATTTCATGGCGGAGTCGGGCACAGTTGTCGGTGTCATGGCCCTTTTGTTGGTGAAAGTGACAGTAAAGGCTTAAGTTATAATGTGATGGTGGGGGATTGGGTAATGGTTTGGCTTCTAGGGGTGACAGAAGTCCTTGTCTCTTCAACTTCTCCAATACTTTGGACAAGGGCCTACCCAAGTTGGAGAATCTCCGGTTCCGGATAGCGGCAATCTCAGCAGAAACGGGCTTTGTTCCTGATGTCCCCCCAATGGGCCTTCTGTTCAGACCATAGAATTTTCTATTTTCGGCCTCTTCTTCCTCAATATCCATGACAGTTTCCCTCAACTGCCGAAAATTAGTAATCATGGAGGTCATCCTCCTTAGCTTCCTATAGATGGAGGGCTTGGTGCCCTTGATGATCATTTCAATCTGGTCCTTCTCCGAGGGCCTAGTTTGCATTTTCAACAACTGACCCCTCCACTGGTCCACATACTCCTCAAAACTCTCCTCGATTTCTGCTTAACGTTCTCCAGATCACGGAGTGACAGATCGATCTCTAGGTCAGTGACATACTGCTTCAGGAAAGCATCAGCCAACTCCCTACAATCTTCCTTCACTTTCTTCTCCAAACTGTGGTACCACACCACGGGAGCTCCCTCGAGCGACATTCCAAACATTTTCTACACTTGGCGTTGAGATAAGCCAACTGAATTCATGACTGATACAAGCTTTCGGAGATGCACCCTTGGATCCCAATTCCCATTAAACTTAGCCATATCATGCATCTTGAACTGTGCCGACAACTGTTCCTCGAAAGTCAGTGTGTCATAATCCAGCAAATCTTCATTCTTACCCTTCATCTTGCGGGTAACTGACTCAACCTGATCTCGAAGTTTCTGTAACTCTGCCTGAGACCCAGATACTCTGCATGTTGCATACTCTACCATATCATCATCAAAAGTGGGGATATCATCCCCCAACCCATTTGGAGGCTCCTCACGCCTCACATTCTCAGAATTTCCCCCAGCACGGGGCACAGCCATACCAGCCATAGCAGTAGTCAAGGCTTGCAATTGTTCAGTAATCTTGGTGAGACCGTTCTCTAACTGATCCATAAAGCACGGACTCGTCCCAGTTTAAATGGCCCAACAAGCCCATACCTCATGACAAAAATTCCAACTGAATCTAAATGACGATGGTCTTAAACGCAAGTATAAAGGAATAGTTTCTATTGGTCCTACAACTACAGTTCATATGCGGGTTTATAGGGGTATAGACAAAGGCTCCCGCTGACGAAGAATTGCCCACAACTAGGACTCCCCACTCAAGGGTTCAAGCGACCAAGTGAGCGCACCTTTTTTATACCTTAAGGTACGTGCCAACGAGTTATGGTGTATGACTGACAATCAAATAGATTTCCTATTGTAGATTCCCCAGAGGGAGGGTGGAGCGAACTCTCTTAAATACCCAAGCCTCTTAAGCTCTTATCGCTTTGGTGACAGGAATAAACAACAAGTCCTCCAAATTAGTTTGTCACAGTGAGCTACGGGTAAATGATTATCTAGGTGCCTTCACAGCTTTTCCTTATAGAAAGGTAGTGAATGAAGGAAGACACCAAACCATTACCTAGCCTTAATAATGCCTTTGATTAAACCCCTTCAACCCACTATAGACACGATTACTAAAGCACAAATCACAAATATTACAAGACATTATTTCGGGGCCGATTCTCAATCCCTAGTGGAGTCGCCAGACTGTAGGACACAGAAATCGACGACGCTGTTCCAAGCTCGCGGCCCGATCGAGAGTACGGAATAGGCCACTAGGGAACTAAACCGGAGAAATAAAATGGAGTCACCACCCACTGTGAACTGGGAAAATGATTTAAGGTAGCACTCACCCCTCGCAAGGGAAGACCTCAAACCATTGGTTTCAGAATGGTCCCTTACTAATGCCACTTGTAATGAACGAATTTATGTAATAATATAACCGAGTCTACGCAACAACAACCTACATCGAAGTTTGCATACTACCTATATCTAAGTTTGCATGCATAAAAGTAAGTAGGAATAACGGCAAGCACATAATCTAATGCATACATTAAATCGCTAAGCATGGCAATGTAAATAAATAATAATCTAAACATAAACGTAGAAGAGACATAATCAAGTTCCTAATGTGAAAGAAATCACTAAATCACGCTTGGGAATAATCAACTAATCATGCATAAAAAATAACATACTAAACGATTAAATCATGCTTAGAAAAATAAATAACATACTAAACGACTAAATAATGCATAAACATTAGATTGGATGAAACAAAATATTTGTGTCTCTCAAGTGGTATGTGGAGTTGTTTCCCAAGTATAAACCGCACTACCGTCCATTCGGATTCGGCTACGGAATTTACGTCTGGGTTTCCATCAGATATACCACGAGAGATAACACATATTAATTTATCCCATGGTCATAGCATACACCGATCAATAATACTCATGCGAAGTAAAATAAGAAGATAAATAAAAAATAAAGGAGAATAAATAAAAAGGGTGCCCTCAGGTCTAACCTCTTAAGTCGTCTCTTGGAAGTGCGCTATGCGGTTTTCGGAAGGGTTAATGCTCCGCAACTTTTCTGATTTACTGGTTCGCTATTTTCCTTCGTTGCCTCGCTGTTTTGGGCTGTTGTTTTCTCTGTTTTCTTCACTGTTTGGATGATTTTTGCTGCTGTTTTCTCTATTTTGACACTGTTTTCAGGGGCTGTTTTGTGGTGTGTATGGATTGTTTTCAAGGGTGATTTTGCACTGTTTGCGGTAGTTTTCTAGGTAGTTTTTCTGGGCAGTTTTAGGTGTGCAGTTTGGGATGAAAATGTGCAGTTTGCGGGGACTAAAGGTGCGGTTTAGGTGCTTCTCTTTCGGTCGGTCATTGGGGTTTATGGTCGGTTGATGCGTTGCTGAGTCAGTGGGGTATTGTGTGGAGTGCTGGCTGGTGCGTTGTGGCAGTTTGTGGAAGATGTGTGTTTGTTGCGTGAGGTGTCTTTTGAGCGTGGCTTCGATTTGGTCAGTGGGACGTGTGTGTTTGAGAGTGGTTTTGGAATCAATTTGTGAGTGGCGTGAGGGCTGATCGTGAGTAGATGTGAGAGATGGATGTGTGGGCTGGACGTGAGTGGTCTTGAATGGATGTGAGGGCTGAACGTGAGTGGATGTGGGGGTTGGGCGTGAATGTGATTCATATGTATGGTTGCGTGGTGTTTAGTGAGTTTGATGAGGTTGTTGGCTACGTGAGGGCTGTGGGCAGGTTTTAGGGTTTCTTTGTTATTGTTTGTGCTCTCTGTTTTAAAGAGAGGAGAGAGGCATGAAGGCTATGAGAGATAGACAGATTAGAGGAGATATGTGAATGCTAGGAGGTTTTAGGTGTGAATGACAGGGTTCCTTGTGTTTGGTTTATGTGTCTTTTTATAGAAGAGGGTTAGGGTTGTCCTTATGTGAATAGGGAAGGAATATTGTGTAATTATGGGGGAATATTTAATTTGTGTGTCATAAGGAAATGATCCATTCAATTTAGGAAGGTGATTTGTTTTAGTTTAGGAAAATGATTTGTTTAATTTAGGAAGAAGATTTGATTTGATTTATTTAATTTAGGCATGTGTTTTATTTAATTTGGAATGTGATTTATTTAATTTGGGAAGGGGGATTTGATTTGATTTATTTAATTTGGGAAGGTGATTTGTCTTGATTTTAGCATGTGTTTAATGTGTGATTTTGTTATTTCGGAAGGAGGTGGGCGTGGGGTTAGAGGCTTACGGGGGTTTGGGCTGAGGATGAATTTTAAAACAGAGGTCCAACGAGCGAACCCACAGCTAAGCAAACGAATTTAGTCCAACAAGATATCAATTTATGATTTTTCCCTTCTGACGTCTGTTTCCCGCGACTTCCATAACTTAAAGAGTAATGCCTCCGTACGAGGCTCATCATCGGGACTTATATGCAAAAATACAGTGCCTACACACATGTCTACTAACAGATCTTTCCTTAGACCTTGTTTGGAATAATGCACATGACACTTGGAATCTCACGGCATGAACGGAAGTTGCATATAACTCCTTCAAGTGAAAGATGATGGTTTGAGCATCCATATCTTCGTGAGCTTTCTGAAGTTCTTCCGACGTAGAGCCAAGCATTATGCAACCTACTTGCTCATCATCATCGAAGTCTTTCTTCCAAGCATCAAATGTATCTTGGTCAGCATCTTCTGTGGGTTCAGGGGAAATGGTCTTTCAAGAACATAGAAAATCTTTTCTTGTCGTAAGACAATTTTAAGTTTTCTAAACCAGTCATGGTTGTTGTCCTTTTTGAGCTTATGCTTATCAAGGATGGAACAAAGTAATACTTTGTTTGCCATTTGAATGTTTGTGAAATATTTTAACCCACCTATTAAGAGAAAATGTTAAAATTAGGAATATATTTTCATTAATGTTTCATAATAACATTGGCTTTTAATATTATGAAGTTGCTCCCACTCAATTGTTTTAAAATTTTAAGCAAATCGCATTAACCTAATATGATGGATTTCTTGTGGGTAAGGATCCCATTATCATCATTTCATAACTCTGACTAGGGCCAGTCGTTATAAAATATGATAATTAGGTAGGTTCCCAACCAATTTATGATATAAATCACAATTCCTTGATCATTGGGTTGGGCAATCAAACATTTCATAACTTATGCTAGTCCTTGTGGACACCAATCTTTGCCACTAAGTTATAAGACCAAGCCTAAGGGTCGCTGCGTCTTATGACTCAGAAAAGTCAAACCATTGTCAATAGTACGATTTAGGGAAAAATTGGTATTGGTCAGTCTGGTAAAGCCTAGTCCTGCCAATACGGTTTAAGCCCTTTGGGTCTATACTTTACAATGGGAGGCAAATTTTAGAATTAAATTATTATTGAGGATTTTAGCAAGTTTAAGTGAATAACTGTCAAATGGATTCCTCCATTGAAAATTCCCCAGATGGAGGGTGGAGCGAACTCTCTTAAATACTCTTACCTCTTAGGCTCTTATTACCTTGGTGACAAGAATAAACAATAGATCCTCCAAATTAGTCCAACATTTTAAATATGCTTTAAGGTAAGCTTTGAGTAAATGATTAGCTAGATGTCTTCACAGCTTTTCCTTTTGGCTATAAAAAGGTAGTGAGTGAATGAAGATACCAAATCATTATCTAACTCAAGTAATACCTTTGGTTAAATTAACTTTAATTTGGAAAGTTTTATTAACCCCTTGGTCCCAACCCACTTGTATCTTTTATAATGTCTTTTATTATAAACAAGTGATTTATATTTATTAGCCTTAAAGGTAATAAATCTCTAAGTTCATCACGAAATAATTACTTAGCTAAGGGATAAGCAATACATTCTCTATTTCTTAGAAAGTCTCTAGATGCTTGCACCCTAAAATAATCATGCCAATTCTAATCATACATAGAATCATCAAGCATATGAGTTTTAATATGTTCGAATTATTTTAGGCATTAAATAACTTTGATTAATATTTAATTATGATATTGCATTTTATTTTATTCAAATAAATTTACTATTCACAGTTTTCTGCAGACGCATAAATTTTAAATGTAATTTCATAATTCAAATATTAACCAAATCATGCAAAACTTGTGTCTAAAATTAAGTTCAGGGTGTTAGCTTTCCAAAGAGCATTTAAACACCCAATTTCGAGTTCAAATGAGAGAGAACTAATCAAAACAAAAACGGCACACTGATACCACTGTTGGGAAGCGGTCGCGAGTGCGCAGCGGAAAATAAAAAATTTTATGCCGCTTTCCCTTTGCCCAAGACCCATTTGTTTTGATTATTCTACAAGCCTAGGCATGTTACTATATATTCTAAGCATAAAACTCATAAAACATGCAAAGAACATAAACCTAAACATGCTAACTATCATAAAAACTCTAATTAAAGTAAAATAAAAATAAAAAAGAAAAAGACTTACTTGAACCGAAGACTCCTCCAGTCCTCCCTCCAATGTACAAGCTTTTCTCAAACTCAGCAAGCTCTTCCACGTTCCAAAGAGGCACCCAAGTGTGTGGCCTCCAAAGATGCACACACCAAAGCCAAAACTCAACGACAAGACTACGCCTTGAGTGCACGGGTATTTTGCCCTTGGTGCTAGCCTAGGCAAATACCTCAAAACTTTTAACTCGAGGTTCCTCTAGTCAATTAGAATTAAGGATCCTCAAAATCAGTGGCTTACTCTTAAACTTTAGAGTTGCTCACTTATATAAACCCTAGCTATGAAAGGTTTTGGTGTAGCAAATTAGTAAAGAATTCTTTGGGTTTATATAGTGCTCCAAAGACAACAAAATTAATTAAGAATCCCATGTGGGATAAAAGCTAATTAATCTTAGCCATTGGATCTTAATTTAGTTGTTTAATGAGATTATAAAACCCTAATAAGAGTTTGGGCCGAATTGGAATTCAAAACAAATAACAAAATTTTTTTACTATTCAAATTACTATTCACGTGAATAGTAATTTTTTTTTCCAATTCCCAAAGTGCCCCCATCGTCATTCACCAATCCCTAAGCCACTATAGAACCTCATAAATGATCTTTTCAATAATTAAATACATTGAACCATTTATGAACAATTCCTACAACAATCATATATGCTGTTATATTTGTATTGTGCACTGTTAACCATTTATTTCGACTTTGTTGTGTGTGACCTTTTGGGTTCCCTTCAAGTTGGACATGAAATGAATCGTGATAAATTAATCAAACATAAATTATCCTCCGATCAGATGGTCGTTCGATTTCAATGACCAAGGTGGACATCTAGCAACATGCCAAGGCCCCCAAATGAGAAGGAAAGATATATATATACCCATTATGTATGCGATTTACATATGATACGGTCCATCGCCTCACTGTATCCCCACCTAGTGTCCTAGGGTACGGAAATTGTCTACCCATATGGTCAAAGGTATGATGTTGATAGTGTCATGAATCGTGCTAACCCAAGAATCTCACATGATTCTACCGCTGTGACCACAGTCTCAAGCACTGATCACATATATCAACCCGCGAACTGGAATACTACTCTTATAAGAAAATATTATCCGAGATAGTGGTGATTGTCTTTTGTATCTTTACAAACTTCATGTGTTTCAACAAATGACCCAATCATACACTTATGACCGGATCTTTTGAACCGGGGAATGAGGATGTCAAAGTTATTTGATCCGTACGTAAGATTGTAAAGACCTCAAGTCAAAGGACTAGTCATATAATCGATACATGAAAGTTCTCACAGACACATGGGATAAACACTCCATATGAAAACTTTCGGCGATCAGTGCGATGGACACGAGCAACTCATGCATCCATGTGATACACCAAGCGGATGGATCTCCTCTAGTAGCCTATGAGATCAGCTACCCAACTTAAGGGCGGATCATATCATCATGCTAGTCTCTCCGCTTTGTGAACACCCAGATTATTCACAAAACTATTACTAGGAATATTTAAGAGTAATGATTCTCATAAGGCGTGGAAGCCATCGTCTTATTACTCTAAGGGCTTTATTACAATGTTGATGATTCATATAAGTTATGTAAGACACGTATAATAAAGATTGCCATTTTATTAATTAATGAAAATATTACAAATACATGTACATATAACCCATCCAAAAGTTGGGTATAGGGCATATCCCTAACACATCATATATACATGAAATTACATCACATATATGAAAAACCTCAAATTTGGAAAGGGTTATGAACCTTGATTTTACAATTACTTCAAATTGACAAAATACACCAAATTAAAGAAATTCAATACTTTAATTCAATCCTTACCACACCAAACAAGTCTCACCACCACGAAACAACTCAAGAACAATTCTAGGTCACCAATGAGTGGCTAAGCAACTCTAGAATGACAACATCACCATCAAATGACTAAAAGAGTGTTAATGAACTAATTTCATGCATTTTTTATTAACATACATGCTCATATCTTTCAAACAAGTTCCAACCATTTAATTACATACTTAAAAGAGTAGGGAAAATTCTAAGCAACACATATTGAAGCTTAGATACATAGAAATATTTTTCTAGTTAAAGAAAGTTAAGAAAAACTTACAAATTCCAAACTTTGCTCAAGTTTTTTCTCTTTTTCTTCAATTTTCTCTCAACCTTTTCTTTTGTAATGTTTTTGGTTACTTGAACTTATGAAAACAAAATGAAAAACAAAATCCTTTTGTTTATCACCCCTTGGCCGAAACTTGTAAAAAAATATCAAGATATTTTAATTTTTATTTCAATAATTTAAATGGTAAATGCTTTATTAGTTAACTTGTTTCAAATGAAAACCTTTATCATAAAGTTAACTTTACAAGTGAACCAATAGAATCATGCCATTTCCTAATGAAAATCATGACAAAGTATTTATTATTTTAATTAATTTAATAATTTAACAATTAAATAATTAAATACAAATGTTACATTAGTATAAAAAAGATGTTATATAATAGAAACTGTTTATTTTATTCATAATAAAATGTTACATTAGTATTTACAGAGAAATACATAATAAAATTGGCGCTCAGAGCATCAACCCTAACAGATATGTGGTATGATCTCGTATCAGACCATCCTTTACCATGTGGAATAAGCATATAATGCTTAAGTGATAAAAACTCATAAAGCATTGTTCTAAGTTATTTACTTAACCGAATATTTTTCTTAATGTTTATCTCTTCATCAATGACACGACTAGTCATATTAAAATATTTAACAATTTTTTATAAAGAACAAGTAACTATCCAATAGTCGCAAGTTCTGATATCATATATCAAAATAATTATTAATAATAATTTTAAATAACTAGGCGGGAGATCTGGTATCAAATAGCTATAGTTGTCATATTGTGAAATCGATATTCTCTACATACAACTATACACATCTCATTTCTTAAGCTTATAATTTTCCTTCAACTATTCGTAACGATTGGAAATAATTGATTAGCAAACTGTGTTAGACACATTACCTCTAAAGGTCACTAAGGCCAAGAAATGTCATTATCAGATAAACAAATATCTAATGGGGTTTTCTTAATACCAGTAAAGAATCTCGAAACGTGAACAAATTCATGTAAATTTCACTACACAAGAAAATTACTCTCTCTAGTCCATTATATCCTAAAATGGATATCCATTTAGATTACCTATCATGACTTAGTAACTAAGTCACTAACCGTCTTAATTTTCCTAGAAAATTGGAACAATAGTTCCCGATGGTTTAGACTAATCTAATTATATCTATGTCTAGAGATATCTAGAACCTATTCTAGAAAAACTGCAACCATAAGTCATGTCAGAAAACATATATAAATTATATGTATGCAGTGGAGTAGAAGTATAATTTTATATAAACAATAGAATAAAAGAAACATAAGCGATAATTTTCATAATATTACACACTGCCTTAGTTTTGGAATTTTTAACCAAGCAGTGCCTCCCACAATTTTATGTAATACCGTAATCCCCAACGGAAAACGGGAATGCAATGGTTAAATTGAATTCCATTGTGAGAGGTGGACCCTCATGAATATATTTTGACTCAAAGCTTTGGAACATTCTCGCCTATATATTCATAGGTAGATAACTCATTGTCAATCACACTCACTGTGACTCCTGATTTTAGTTCTGACCGTTTCTCATTGTGACAGCTTTGACACATTCACAGGAGGCGTATCAAGGCTTCACTTGTCAATGACAAACTCAAGCTACCGATGTAGTCCTGACAGCTTTGGCACGTTCAGGAATTCACTTTCACTTGAATTTATCTAGTATCAAATATACATCCGATATAAATAGACTTCTATCAACTATACCCTCACTGCTTTGGCACGTTCTAGGATATAGCCACAAAAATTTATTTATATCCGTATTGACAAGGCGAACCAAGAAACAAATATTCCTAAAACAAGTTACTTTAATGCCTTATGTAATGGGAATTTTCCATAAAGTGTCATACACATTTATTTAATCAAATTAAATAACATATGCATGTATCAAGTAAGGATTAGACTAAATGTCAAATTTAAAGGGCTAATCATATCATGGGCCAAGAATTAGACTCGCACTGATACCATTTTTGTTGAGGTTTTGGGCAAAAAACTCGGGTTATGCAGCGGAATGCGGGAAAATCAAATTTTCTCATTTCTTTAGATTTTTCTTGGGTAATTAAAATAAACTTATTTATTTTAATCACTCAGTACTCAAAAAAATAAATTTTTTAACCCATAATCATAATTTCAGTAAATTACCATAAAGCCCCAAACCTTTTCATTTTAATCATTTTAATCCTAAGTTGTTCAAAACAAGCTTAGGTAATTTCCAATCAAAACCAAAATGATTTGTACATCAAATATACATTAAAAACAGAAATCTGAAAAATTTTCCATCTTTTCCATAATTACGGAAATACCCCAAAAATTTGCATTTTGTTTATTTTGGTTCTAATTTGTCAAATACAAGATTAGGTGATATCCAATCACTACCAAAATGATTTGTACATATTATATACATTAAAATACAACCTAGAAAATCTTCCAGATTTTTGCTTATTACCGTGAGCCCCAAATATTTTACATTTTGATCATTTTGGTCCTAAATTGTCAAATATAAGTTTAGGTGATTTTCAATCACTACCAAAATACTTTATACATCTCATATGTATGAAAAGCCCCAATTTTGGTTTAGGTTAGAAATCGTAATTTCTCAATTAATCAAATTAACCAAAATTAACTTAATCCAACACTTTAATCAAATCTCTAAAACACCAATCAAGTCTCACCACTATGAAACAACTCAAGAACAATTCTAGGTCATCATTGAGTGGCCTAAAAACTCTAGAATGAAAACCAAGTCATCTAATGACCAAAAGTGTGCTTATTAACCATTAATAAGCAAACTTTGTTTACATTCATGCATGCATCTTTCATTCATGCTTCCAACCAACTTGTTACAAAACTAAGAGAGTAGAGAAACAAAAGAATATCATATGTTATAGCCTAAAGTAATAGAAATTTCTTAGAAAATGAAAGGATGAAAATACCTTTGATTTCCAAGCTTTTCTTAACTTTTAAGCTTTAGCACTTTGTGTTTTCTCTCTCAAATCTCTTCTTTTGTAATCCTTTTTGGCTTTGCATAAGGTGAAGCAAATGAAAAATGAAACCCTTATATATGTAGGGTTGGCCGAAACCATGGGCAAAATGGTAATTAGAATTTTGTAATTTTTAATCAAATTAAAAGGTAGCAAAATTCAACTTGAACACCATTTCCATAAAGTAAATATACACCAATCACATTTAGCAATTTAAAGACTTAATAATGATAAAGATAAATGTATTTAATTATTATAATTATTCAATAATTAAATAATTAGATAATTACTTAATACAAATATCTAAAAACATGTATCATGTTTGCTTTAAATTTTCCATAATACATATATTTGGAACATGTGTCAAATACTTTATTTGAGAAATAATTAATGTATATTTAATAAAATTAAGTATTTAATCCAAATACACACTAACTAGTAAATGGTCCAATAAGCCTTTAAGCATGTATATTTTTGTTTAACCTTTAAACGATTTATAAATAATCAATATTATTTATAAAAGTTGCCATAGTGTTCTACGAGTATATTTCATTAGTGAGACTCTCTAGATTCAGACATATTTACCACGAAATCTAATTTCGTGTCCATAATCTACCACCCGTAAATTATGATGACCACGGATAAACTCGTTGAACCATACAGGTCGATGTCATGACATACGTATAATCCATCTGCCACAGGTATCCGAATTATCCCAGAGATATAGATATTAACGTCAAATCTCTATAGGTATAATCTCGTTGATGATTCTATTAGCAATCTCTTAATAACACTTAGAACCTACTTCTACAGTGTACCATAGGCCCATGGATTTAACAGATTACTAATTCCATATTGAATACTTATGTTCTGTACATAGAACTGGCGGATCATATCTTGATACGCATAAGATATCCTGAGGATCAGTCCACACCCAACGAACAGGCGGAGGTCTGATCTAAATAGATCGGTAACGTGACTGCCATCAAAGTGTGGAGGATACCTCATACATCCACAGTGGTATCTCAAGTCGAAGGACCACTATGCTCACTTGACCCGAGAAGAATCCTATTGACGTTAGTGTACCATCGATTAGGAAATCTTCTGTGAGTCATTCAGTGTTTATCCAATATATACACCTACATGTCTATATGAGTATCCCCAGACTCATGGTTCATTGGGATAAATCATCGGACCAAGTCTTGATATACGACGTGTACTGGTCTCAAAAGATTTTACTAACCGACCCGTGTTAGAAAATCTGGACCAGGAACTTTATTTGATAATATACTTCTAGTAGTGACACTTCCTAATGTCAATTACAAACTACTTTGTAATGTGCACCACATTATCTATTATCGGGGTTTTGTCTAATATATACATATCACTAAATCCTATTTAGTTTCAATCTAATCTAATTAGATCGAATATGTATATAAAAGCAAGAAGTACTACCATAAATAAGAAATATTATGGAAAAATGAATTGTTCTTATTCATGAATCAAACATAAATACGATCTGGATTGGCACTCCGAGCACCAACCCTAACATCTTATACCAACCCAATCTCTATAGAGCTAAATCGTATACCTTAGTCAATAACAAACCTATCCCAATAACGCACTTCCACACGTGCTAATACAAATCCGAAAATCGTAACTTGTTTTCCTTACCAATCTTATACACTTAAATCATATTTATCTTATTGTCTCATATGTATACAACTACATGAACATATACTTATACATATACATATACATATTCATTCACATATACAAATATATATCATTACAGGTTCATAGACTTACATACATACATACATACACACACATAGACATTAAGCTCATCACATATCTCACTTCATATCATATCAATAGCAAAATCCACACATGTAGTGTTCGATTAACCATTCATAATCCTGAACTCCATTCTTAAAACCATCTCGTACTATCCTCATTTTATCATAAACATTTCCAATCATTTATATATATATATATATATATATAGTAAAAATGAATCAACATTCAAGTACTCATCACATGGGTTACTTACCTGGCTTCACGAGCACTCAAGGTCCTAGTCACATCTGTTAAAACAAATGGCGAAATACCGTCAGAAACACGACTTACGGAGTTCTCGACTAAACTATGACAAAATCCCGTATCTTTTCAGTACAACCAAATCAAGTCCGTTTTCAATAATTTCAGTTTCAGTAATCTTAAAACATCGTTATAAACTATTCTAAACCACTAGTTCACTTAAATTCCCGGTTTACGCGGTTTTTGGAAAATCTTCCAAAAAAAGTTTTCGCAAACGCTACAGAGGGGTCATGAACCCTCCAAACCTACCCGAATTTATCTCAACATTATCTTATTATCATATATGAATATATATCCATCATTACGATCAAAAAAAATTTAATACACGGAAAACCCACTTTTACCAAAAACTAGCATAATCTATCAGATCAATCTAATTCATTCCGTCTTCACTCAGATTCTACCAAATGCTAATATTCATTATATTAATACTCAAAAAAATTCATTTTATATCATTACGCTACTCTATGAAGCTACTGGATACATCTGAACATCTAGGGAAAAACTTGAAATTAGCGGATTTTTACCGGGAGGTCTTAATGAGATTTCACGGCCATATACAGACTCCAAATGATCCAACTAATAAAATAATTGACGAAAATATTTGAAAGTGCGTAAAGCTAAGTATTTGAACGAAATTACAAATTCAATACTAGCCTCCCACTATTTTTCGGCGAGCCTCTAACCCTCTCTTGAGTACTCGGGAAACCTAGTTTCCTAGTGGGCTAGGATCCCGTTAAATAACACACAACCTTGACTTTGGCCAACAAGCTGTATGATATTTAACTAGGTAGATCTCTAAGATCAATTGGATCTCATCCAATTCCTAGATCCGGTAGGTGGACATCCAAGTCCGAAACATATACAATATATATGCCAATATATCCAATATATTTTCCTAACTTTTTTCCTCTGAATCAACTAAGCCTTGGCTTTGGCACAACAAGCTTAATGATTCCAGTTAAATGGAACCCATTGACTTTGGAAAGCTTCGTAATCGATGTCAATGGACAAGAAGTGATCTTGACTTTGGCCAACAAATCACAACTTGGACAAGACACCGATATGCAACAAAGCCTTCATGATTCAAACACATCCGCGATGGACAAAGTTCTTGACTTTCGCACAAAAACCAGTGCCAATCTTGGATCTTGAGTAAGAATCACTCAATGGAAGGAAAACGCTTAATATTGTTTAAGGGTTTTTCGCGAAATTGGTAACCAATTAATTATCTTTGTTAAGGTCTCATCATACACCCTTAATCATGCATTCTAA
Source organism: Zanthoxylum bungeanum (assembly GCA_019454045.1). NCBI lineage: Eukaryota > Viridiplantae > Streptophyta > Magnoliopsida > Sapindales > Rutaceae > Zanthoxylum > Zanthoxylum bungeanum. The sequence continues at coordinate 24,467 of SKCR01035460.1, forward strand.
AAACATAATAAGGCACGAAAATAAAATAATAACGATATGCGGATGGATATTTCACAGATTGTTCCTAGAACGAATCACTCACTTTCCTCTCCCCGGCTAGCATTATTCTTACTTATACCCAATTACATAATACAATAAGAGAAACCTCATTAACATTGAGGGGAATTAGGTGAGAAGAGAATACAAAGAATCAAGAGAGATAAGGCTGGACACGCATGTCCAATTTAATAAATTCTAAATTTTCAACAATTTCCAAAATTGCCATTTCCCTTCTAATATCCATCTGATATATACATTATTCATTCAACACATCCATGTATTCATTCATAGCATGTTATTCAATCAATATAATCCAATTAATTAATCTTTGAATTAAGTGATCATCCAATGTTTAAACAACGATTTGATTTGCGCGAGTCCAACTCGTTTGAGAATAAGTACTCGAAGTACGGATTCTTGAATTATATCGAACTACTCTTTAAATCTAATTTAATTCGTATTCAATACTAATTCTTTTATTTAATTCCAAATTAAATATCTACACTTTTTAATGCGCTTTAACGACTTAGATTCCAAATCTAATCTTAATGGGTCTCAAAGCCCAAATTACATCCAATGTTGTTTAATTAAAGTCCAATAAGATTTCAATTGATTTCATAAGGCATGGACTTTGGTCTATATGGGTCAAACCCAAATACCAAAGCCCAATTAAGGAATCACCCTTATTTGCCAATAAACCAATTTCGGCCAATTAGGCCCAATTAAACTTTTAAAGCCCATTTGTTATATTTAGACTTAATGGAATGGTTTATGCCCAATTTGGATCCAATCCATTTGGCCCAAACCTATTTGGCCCAACCAAGCCCATTTGCCCAAATACAACAATTATAAGCCCAATTCAAAATCAAGCCCAATTTATTAAATTCCAATTTTCCAAAATTCATAATTTAATAAATCAAAGTGTTTAACCATGATTAATCTTTTAAATTAACATTTCTAAAATACTAATCTAATCCATTAATCATGATTTTCATCATCAACACATGTCCAACATAATTGATTCAAAAAATCATCTCATTTCATGCTATCAAGCTCACGGCATTCTAGGGTTTTTATTTCGATTTCGTTTTCAATCCGATTGAATTACATATCAACATTATCCCAAGTCTTTAAACTCATCCAATGATAAAAAGAAAAAAAAATACCATGACTTTATCAGGGCATATACATTCGGCCAACATAAGCTTATTGAGGAAAATTAATCCAATTCATTTTTCATGAAATTGATCATGCATAACACTATGTTATCATCATTCAAGCATACTCAATCAAACAATTTCATCAAATCATGCTCAAATCAATTTTACCCAAATTTCATGTTATGAACCCTAATCATTTTCATGCTCAAATTAGGCTCTGATACCATTGTTGGTTTCTAATGTGGTCCCACGATCACATTTAAGCATTGAAAAGAATGAATACTCAAAGAAGTAAGGCGGAATCACACTTACATTGAATGGATTTTAAAGAAGATGAACACCAAAGAATCTTTGATCTATTCGGCCAAGGTGGTCCTTTGTTGATGATGAACAAGCTCCAAGCCTTTGAAAGGATTCCAAGCTCTTAGATTAGTTTCCCTATCACCTAGTGATGATTCCTTGAATGTGCTAGCAAGATTGAGAGAAAAACAATTTTTCTTTCCTTCAATGGAGCTCACGGTTTTTGAGCAATGGGGGAGAGAGAGAGAGAGAGTTTTCTTTTGTTTTGGTATTTGTTTTCTAAAAACATAATGAAAAAATGCTTCACCAAATTTTGGTATATGCTTTCAAAAAGTCAAACAAATTTTGGAGCCAAAAATGCATTAAAGGCTCACAACCACCTCCATCATGAATAGTGACTAGTTGTCACTCACCAAAAAGGTGAATTGACATCCATCACTAAAGTGATATGTGATGTGATGAGTGATGTGACTTGTGGCCGCACTTGATTCAAAATCAGAGTGGCCTCGCAAACACAACCCGTGCTCGGTTTTGTTAATTCCAAATTAACGAATTTTTGGTTGCGACGTAATTAAGTCAAATTTACTATTCATGTTGCTCGCGAATTAATTCTAAATTAATTCGTTTGCCCGAATTAAAATCTAATTTTAATTCCGCATCGAAATCTAATTTCGTTTATTATATCGAATATATTATTTTATCGATTAATTCCAAATTAATCGTTCTCTCTCTTCAAATAGTATTTTATCCCAGATAAAATATCTCCGTAATTAATCCAAGATTAATTATGTTTGAATCATACGTCATCGGTGAATCTTTGGGAAGCGACCCAAGAGATCACTGGATATGTTGGTAGTAAATCCAATCGTCAGACTATCCGAACACGTACGTACCTCGTACTACGTTTTTACCGATTTACGAGACATGGTTGGCTTCTAGCAAAGCACCGTGTCTACCCAATTCTCCTGAAATATTCTTAATGGAATATACGATCTTTGTTAGGCGTAGTATACGTAGTAATGCGTATAGCGATCCAGTATCGGATGTCACATGCAAGGCCTGAGGCTGGAATAATGTATGCCCCGTACGAAGCAAATATCAGATATCAAGCAACTAGTCTCTTTAATCGGATAATCATGACCAAGTCATATTATCCCGATGGTTGTAACACAATAGAGAACCAGTTCTGTATCCGTTACGCTTCCATAACACGCACAAGTGCAATACTAGTCTATTCCGCATTATCGATGTCCAGTCTCGATAATACTACGACTAGGGATATTTAATGATTAAACCTTTATAGATTGATACTGTCTCATTTCTTATAATCCGGAACTAATTATAAGGACTTTTATCATTTATATATTCAAATAATCAAATTACAAAATGATAAAATGCAATTTCATTGATACATAATTAATTTGTACAAAAACCACAATGTCTTTTACAAATAGTGACACTATGGGTCATAATTGTCTAACATGCCGGATCCTATCTTGATACACACTGGATATCATGAGCATCAGTCCACACCCAACGAACAGACGGAGGTCTGATCATGAATAGATCGTTGACGTAACTGCCATCAATGTGTGGAGGATAACTCATATATCCCATCGTTGTATCTCAAGTCGAATGATCACTATGCTCGCTCAACTTGAGAAGATTCCTATTGACGTTGGTGTACCATATATTAGGAAATCTTCAGTGAATCGTTCAGTGTCTTATCAAATAAACACCTACATTTCTATACGAGTCTCCCGATACTCATGGTTCACTGGGATAAACCATCAGACCAAGTCACGATATACGACATGTACTGATCTCAGTGGATTTTACTAACCGACCCGTGTTAGTAAATCTTGACCATGAACTTTATTTAAGGATATAAAACTAATAGTGCGCTTCCCAATGTTAATTACAAACTACGTTGTAACTGCGCACTATATTGTAAATCCTATGGTCTTTGTCTAATATACACGTATCACTGAACCAGATTCAGTTTCGATCTAATCATAATCAGATATCTAATCATAATTAGATCGAATAAGTGTATAAAAGACAATGGTGCTACCATTAAATTAGTAATATTATGGAAAATAGAATTGCTCGTATTTATGAATCGGACATAAATACGATCCGGAATGGCACTCCGAGCACTAAACCTAATAATAAACACATTTTGTATATTATTTTTTTAGCACCCATGGAGAACTACGATTTTCCTCCAAATTCCTTCTAATTATTTCTTTAGTTTAGAGCTCTAGGGTTTCATATATATTTTAGGGTTTTATTTCTATACTTGTATTTACAGAATAAGAGCAAGAAATTTAAATCCCTAAAACTATTTGTTGACGGATGATTTTCGTCCCAGAGGCAATTTCAGGATAACTTCCCCGAGACAACCTTCCCTCAACCTTTAATTTGTTTGGTTATGGGGAGACCAAAAACAAACTTGACGAAGAACGAGAAAAGCACAAGAAAATCGAAAAGAGCAGATTTAACGTGGTTCGGTGGAGCTGGTCCAATCTACGTCCACGGTCACAAAGTGGGGTGGGGGTTCTTTTATTACTTAACCGAGCTCGACCGACCTGTTTTTATTAAGGTCTGATGAAAAACTGAGCATGTTGCTTTTCTTCCTCTATTTCTTACAAGTTTTCGTATTTTTTTGAGAAATTTGGTCACCTTTAAAAATGTGATCTAACTTCCTTATATACTACTCAATATGTGGCACTATTCCTGTCTCTTTATGATGTCAGCCTGAAGATTTGCAGATTTCCTGCGATTTGACAGGTTCTCTTCCCCATTCTGCCGTTGCCGAAAGTAACACATACCCTATGAATTCATCGCGCATTAAAAGTGCATTGTCAGACCCTTTTCATTAATGATGACAGTCTGCTTGAATTTGGATGTGAGAGTTTTGGGAGGGAAAAGTCAAGCTTCCCTAATCTCACATTGATCCTTTAGAAGCCGGTCAGATAACGAGCTGAACTACTCCCACCACTCTCGACCTGACCCAAAATACCCGAGCTAACTATCTTGATTTTGGGGAGAGTGTAAAGATGAACCGATCTATAGGGCCGTTGTGGTCAGTCTCGGCTCTGATGTGGTCAGCCAATGAGAGTTGACTCGCGTTGTGTTTTCCGAATGAGGGGATCTTCCCTTTTTGCCCCTACCGAACTGTTCCAAAGCTTTTAATCACAAAATCCCCCATCAACACTATTAGGAAGAGCTCAACGCCGCTAGCGCGTCCAACCTTTATACTAGTATCCTTTAATATAATAATATTACGTAAAATAGATTCAATACTGTGTTGTTCATCATGAAATGATATACACTTGGATGCCTCTTGAATATTAAAATATCACTGGAGTTTTTTATATGAAGAAATCCAATTTTCACAATTTGATCTGGTATTAAAAGACATTTGGTATATCTAGTTCCCATATTTTAATTTTTAATTTTATGTTTTTATTTTTGTTTCATATAATGATGGTTAAGTGAAAAAAATCATGTGATTTTGGTAATGCGTAGAACAACTTTTGTAGTTTCTGCTCCGAATCACTCCCTATTTCCTAACATTTTTTGGCTTAAGGCTTGGACCTAGACTAAAGGACTCTTGGACCTTAAACCCAACGCATTTTGTCACGCTAGAACTGTTGCACTAGTATCATCGGTTCGGTAATCGTTGAGCAAACATATGGAGCATACTAATTGGGGAGAAGACTTCATCGGGTTATGCTTATTTGCCTGTTCCTATAAAACATCAATGGATTTGTAACAAATATGCATTTATTACCCAACTCAATGATGAAATGCTTATTTTAAAAGCTAAGGCATAAGTTTATCTTAGGACTGAGTCATCTGTCATTGTACAAATCCTATCAGAGAATGAATACAAGACTGACTAGAACTAAATAAGAAGTGATGTATCTTAGGGGTAAAAAGAATCCAAATACAACAAAAATAAGGAAAGGCAAATCCAACAAGAATTTTGATTGATGGACTGACTATAAAAGAATTGATTAAACATGGATAATTCAAAACAATCGATTTTAATTCACTAAATTGAAATTTAGAGAGACAAAAAGAATAGACTTTGAGAGAAATTCTTGGCAGGTTTATTATAATGGGGAGTGTTATTGTAATATCCCGTCTGAGTCAGGATGCTACCATCATGAGACATGAATAACCCATCTTCATAAGCCTCTAATGCTGCTAAAATTTCATCATGGTCTCTGTTAAAAATCATGCAACCTGGATCTAGTCCAGCACCTCTGGATGACCTGTAAACATATATATGTACAACCAACCACAATTCAAAATGCAAAATGGCATCTGGCCTACAGCTCAACTCATAACTATACAATAATTTGCTTTGTACGAGAGTACAATACTTAATGAATACAAAACAACTATGGTGCTGAGAACCCAAAACTCAACCCAAGACTACAAAAAGACTCAATGACATCTAGGACTATAATTGGGGCGATCCAATGTCTTCAGTCTTCTACGAAACTCTATGGGTTCATCGAGTTCATCACAAACCTACAAAACTAACAAACTGTTGTTCTGTGAGCTATAAAGCTTCGTAAGTATCTCACTCCTCAAGTAAATATCAAGTAAACTATAAAAACATAAGCAGCAAACACATGCATGTAAATATACACAAACTTTATAAATCTATCTCCACACGACAGCTTTATATTATATTACATTCTGATAACTCACTCATTGTAATCTATATGACATTGCTGCAGATTTATCTTCTGGATTCTATACTATATTAGGTATCTACGGAATTCTAACATCTCTCACACACTAATTAGGAAACATTCAACTATATACTTACTCTATGTTCCGTACTGTGGCTATACTTCACATACTAATGAAATTACATCTATTAGACTGGAATTAACTTATAACCTACCAAATCACCCAAATTTGTGGCTAAGGCCAATCCAAACCCGTGTGTGATTTAGTCAGCTTGAACTATACATGGATACTACATATGGATTACATGAACTGTAAAACTTATAATGAGATACTGAGCTGAAACCTTTAACCTCTACAATGATGCTAGGTACCAACATCTGATCCCATCGACTGGAGTTCTCATAGCCAGTATTTGAGATGTGATAACCACCTCACACATATTCCTGAGCCTTTACTTTTAATCACAAATCAACAATGCATTTCAACATACAAATCATACCACATATATAACTCAAATTACACATACACATTCTAATCAAGTCATTGGATCTGGAAACTAATAATTTCTTAAAACCCTCTATTATTTGTGGAAATTGAAACTGAAGACTAAAATCCTAAATACTTGAAACTATAATCATACATCATCCATAATCTTATACTTCGACATATACACAATCCCGACATACATACACTACATCTAGAAAAATGCGTATCAAGGAAGATATCTCTGCTAGATAAGGGGACTAACTGTACAAGGTTCATATCATGGGGCTGTAATTGGATAGGGGGACATTTGTACCTATTGTAATCGAAATCTCTATATCTGAAACTGTAAAGCTTTAAAACAAATTCTGAAAACTGTATGGGTTCTAAAAATCAAGAAAACTCATTTGTTGGAAATATCAAAACCAGTTGGGACTAAAACTGACTTTGAAATGTGGTATCGAATTCTGTTAGAAAAAATTACAGTCTTTTAATTTATTGGAAGCCAATTCTCTATAAAACTAAACATTTATAAAAGGATTCTCAAGGAAAATATCATAAAAATGGTGAACCAAACTCAGTTGCTCTGGGAAACTGTAAAAGGCTTTGCTAAAACTTTTGATCTGAAAAACTAGGAAACTTTGTGTACTCTGATGTGGAGTTGACTACACATATCAATACTCAATAAAAATTTATATGATACTATACCAAATTATGATTAACACTATGATACCAATATTTAAGCCATCACTATAGTTAAAACCAGTTACATAAACTAAGTATATATATCTGGTAGATATGTTCTGGTTATCGATCTAATGAACTTATATTTATCCTTTATATCTATCATGGATTACATACGCACGCACACATATGCCTATACTTATATTTTATATCTCAGTATCACTATTCCACTCTACCTATATCTATAATATTCATGAGACCTTCCATTTATGTCTCTATTAATATACAACTATACATTTTAGTTTAAGTACACTCACACACACAACGAGTATCTACAACTATCCTGTTGGGATTTATGTCATAGAGCTACATGTATTGTAAACGGAATTGATTATTGTATTAATAATAAATGCATTATTCATTTTATCAAAGTTGTTTGATTTATATCGCATATTGTCCAAGTGTCTTGTATACCTTGATTACTCTTGTACCTTCAGACTCAGTGTATGTTTGATGCACAAGAGGATTTAAGTCTGGAGTTAGTAATCTAAATAGTCCATAGAGAGCAAAAAAATAGGGTACTTTGTTTCTGGTTCATCTATAGATGCGGTCCATTCTATACTTGTATGACGACCTTGATCCGAGATCGTTCATCTAGTGACATAGGAATGGAGGCACCTTGTATAATGAGATCATATAGGACTGGACTCAGATAAATATGAATTTCTTTTAATATCCGTTAACCGAAGAAATTCATTTTATCTAATAGATGGTCATATATGGATTCGATATTATTTGTGTACTACGAACTCCTGCATGACATGCAATGTCATTTGATTTACTATAGTGAGGTTGGTGTTGCATTTCTGGCCAATAACTACTTATTTTGGGGATATGGTTTGGTGTGTAGCTGGGAATGTTTTACATAGATATGGAATTCAATCCTTTTTACGAGAAGTAGAAGAATATCTCTTTTAAAAGTTGATTCGGGACTTGAACAATTTGAACGCTCAACTTTTCTATTACGAATAGAAACTTTTATATTCATAATTGTATAAATTAATTGTTCATTATAGAATCAATGGTGCTTAAGAGACAAAATATTTAGAGGGGTTTAACGGACTTTTGACCCGGCTATATTTATGAGATATTCGTGAAGGGTTATATCAATATGTAATGACTATATCAATGGACACCAAAGTTGTTCGGTTTATTTTATCCATCTACAGTAACAGGAGTTCAACTTTGAATTTTTAGTGCAATAACGCGGAGTTAATAATTCGTAATATTCGATTAAAGAGTTTAATTAATATTTCGAAATTATTAGAGCTCGGAATCGAAGGTCCATTTGGTCCCCGTGCTAGCTCGATTAACTGTAGCAAACCTAATTGTTGACGGCTGATTTTGGTCTCAGGGCAATATGTGAATATTACTCCCGAGACAATCCTCCCTCAATAGTGAATTTGTTTGGTTATGGGGAACCAAAAGCAAACTTAGCAAAAGACAGATAAATACGCCAATCGACAAGGAGATTTTACGTGGTTCGGCAGATCTTGGTCTGACCTACGTCCACGGGCACAAAAAGGATGATACTTTTATTACTCAAATAAGCTCCTCAGCTTTGTTTCTTGTTTTTTACAAATTTGATAATAATGATTCTTATCTTGATATTGATTCTCCCCTCCTTCTACACTCACTCTACCCTCCTATTTATAATGGTGAAGAAATCAGATTCCTATTTGTACAAGAATTCCCAGTTGGAGATGGTTTCCTTTTCCTATAAGGATTCCTAGTCAAAAACTACCTTTACTTCATTTATCATACTAGGACATTGACTTACTAGTTTACCCCATGAAAGTAGGATAACTTATTATTTTATCTTGTATGGATAGAATGCCTTATCTTCCCGAACATATCTTGCCCTATGCTTGGTTTTCACGAGGTCGGTCTTCATGTGGTCGGTCATAATAGTCTTTTGTACTGAGAATGCTGTTGTCGACCTGATAATTGCCCGGTCATCTTGAACTCAAGTGCTCAGTCACTAACCGTAAAGTTCCCATCCCCTTACTGTTTAACTCTTTAGTGGTCGGGTCGGCATTAATAATCTTGACTGAGAAGTGAATTACCTTTTTTACCCATGTCGTGCTGCTTTAAATAACATAGTGCCTGAAAACACCATCAACATCTGTCCCCTAGTTCTCGGTTCCAACGAGTATGCAAGTTGGTGCCGGGAACTATATAAAGATGGTGTGCTGATCGCTTTGCTGGTGGTCGCTCCAGAAATCACAGAGAAATTGCCTTCGCCATCAACTAAGTCTTCTGTTTCTATCTTCATATCCTCGGTTATTGGAGATGCTGACCCTATTCAGAACGATTCTCCACCTCGAACTTGGGTCGTTCCATCAGGAGATGAAGTTTCTCTTGTTGTCCAACCTAAAAATGACTCCTCCTCTGTAATATATGTACCAGAGATTTGGAGGTCCTGACCCCTGAGTGATCTAATCTCGATTGTGAGGAGAAAATTTTACCTCTGAGCTAACGATGATGTGCTCGGTGGCATGTGATCCTGTCTCGAGCTATGAGAGATGCTTGGACCTGGGGGAATGTTTCGTCTCCAGTCCAAAGGGCTGATTCGGTGAGACGTAACCCGACCCCAAGCTAAGAAAGACACTTAGACCTGGGGGAATTTTACATCCCCAGTCCAAAGGGCTGACTTGGTAGGACGTACCCCGAACCCGAGCTGAGAAAGACACTTGTATCTGGGGGAATGTTACGTCCCCAGTCCCAAGAGGTAGACTCGGTGGGACGTAACCCGACCCCGAATGAAGAGAGGCACTTGGACCTGGGGGAATGTTACGTTCCCAGTCCAAATGGCTGATTCGGTGGGACGTAACCCGACCCCGAATGAAGAGAGGTACTTGGACCTGGGGGAATGTTATGTCCCCAGTCCGAATGGCTGATTCGGTGGGACGTAACCCGACCCCGAATGAAGAGAGGCACTTGGACCTGGGGGAATGTTATGTCCCCAGTCCGAATGGCTGATTCGGTGGGACGTAACCCGACCCCGAATGAAGAGAGGCACTTCGACATGGGGGAATGTTACGTCCCCAGTCCGAATGGCTGATTCGGTGGGACGTAACCTGACCCCGAATGAAGAGAGGCACTTGGACCTGGGGGAATGTTACGTCCCCAGTCCGAAGGGCTGACTCGGTGGGACGTACCCAGATCCCGAGCTGAGAAAGGCACTTGGACTTGGGGGAATGTTACGTCCCCAGTCCAAAGGGCTGACTCGGTGGGACGTACCCGACCCCGAGCTGAGAAAAACACTTGACCTGGGGGAATGTTACGTCCCTAGTCCAAAGGGCTTACTCGGTGGGACGTACCCGACCCCGAGCTGAGAAAGGCACTTGGACCTGGGGGAATGTTACGTCCCCAGTCCAAAGGGCTGATTCGGTGGGACGTAACCCGACCCGAGTCGAATATCTAAGTGGCCTTGGCGGAATGAAATCCAGCCCCGAGCCGAATAATCAAGTGGCCTCGGCAGAACGAATCCAGCCCCGAGCCGATTAATCAAGTGGCCTCGGCGGAACGAATCCAGCCTTGAGCGAATTAATCAGGTGGCCTCGGCGGAACGAATCCAGCCCCGAGCGGATTAATCAAGTGGCCTCGGCGGAACGAATCCATCCCCGAGCTGATTAATCAAGTGGCCTTGGCGGAACGAATCCAGCCCCGAGCCGATTAATCGGGTGGGACTTATTCAGAAGGGAAGTGAATCAACCTTTTGAAGCCCTACTGAGTCCGGCACGGGCGTCCCCCTACCATACCAGCGGAAAACGAAAACAAAACTCTGAAAAATAAAATCATAGGGCGGGGGCGACTTAGCGCTTGTCCCAAAATCAAACTTTTTACAATTGTAAACAACAGCACGGATGCCTCAAAACAGCGTCCTGTCCGAGGTTTCCAAAACACAATTCTGAATCTTTCAATTCAGTGTCCCGGCGAACCAGGATTTGGATTAGTTGAGCGTTTAAATGGTAAGGGCACATCCTCCATAAGCCAGGTCACTGTGGAGCCTGTGTATTGCACGAGGGCTCCTCCTTACGGCGCTGGAGCAGGCACACGCTACAGGGGCACAACGCATCCCCGTGCTGCGCCTCTCTTGGATCCAAATGATGAATGGATCAAAGAGCGTCCGGGATACTAAGGGTACATTCCTCCTTAGGTCCGGTATCACTGGAGCTAGCAATGGACACGGGGGCCTCATCACTCCCCGTGCTATGCCTTCCCACGGATCCATTACATCGGGTAAGTGAGGATCAAAGAGTGTTCGACACATTAAGGGCATATTCCTCCTTATGTTCGGTAACACTGGAGCAAGCAATCGCCACGGGGGTATCATCCCTCCCCGTGCTATGCTTCTCACGGATCCTAGGTATCGAGTATGTCCCTGAGGACCCTGAGCCAAGAGAGATACTTGGTTCTGGGGGAATGTTACGTCCCCAGTCCGAAAGGCTGACTCGGTGGGACGTACCCCGACCCCGAGCTGAAAAGGGCACTTGGTCCTGGGGGAATGTTACGTCCCCAGTCCGAATGGCTGACTCGGTGGGACGTACTCAGATCCCGAGCTGAGAAAGGCACTTGGTCCTGGGGGAATGTTACGTCCCCAGTCCGAAGGGCTGACTCGGTGGGACGTACCCCGACCCCGAGCTGAAAAAGACAATTGGTCCTGGGGGAATGTTACATCCCCAGTCCGAAGGGCTGACTCGGGTGGACATGGCCCGACCCCGAGCTGAGAAAGGCACTTGGTCCTGGGGGAATGTTACGTCCCCAGTCCGAAGGGCTGACTCGGTGGTACGTACCCCGACCCCGAGCTTAAAAAGGCACTTGGTCATGGGGGAATGTTACGTCCCCAGTCCGAAGGGCTGACTCGGTGGGACGTACCCCGACCCCGAGCTGAAAAAGGAACTTATCCTGGGGGAATGTTACGTCCCCAGTCCGAAGGGCTGACACGGTGGGACATGGCCCGACCCCGAGCTGAGAAAGGCACTTGGTCATGGGGGAATGTTACGTCCCCAGTCCGAAGGGCTGACTCGGTGGGACGTACCCCGACCCCGAGCTGAAAAAGGCACTTGGTCCTGGGGGAATGTTACGTCCCCAGTCCGAAGGGCTGACTCGGTGGGACGTACCCCGACCCCGAATGAAGAGAGGTACTTGGACCTGGGGGAATGTTATGTCCCAGTCCGAATGGCTGATTCGGTGGGACGTAACCCGACCCCGAATGAAGAGAGGCACTTGGACCTGGGGGAATGTTATGTCCCAGTCCGAATGGCTGATTCGGTGGGACGTAACCCGACCCCGAATGAAGAGAGGCACTTCGACATGGGGGAATGTTACGTCCCCAGTCCAAATGGCTGATTCGGTGGGACGTAACCTGACCCCGAATGAAGAGAGGCACTTGGACCTGGGGGAATGTTACGTCCCCAGTCCGAATGGCTGACTCGGTGGGACGTACCCAGATCCCGAGCTGAGAAAGGCACTTGGACCTGGGGGAATGTTACGTCCCCAGTCCAAAGGGCTGACTCGGTGGGACGTACCCCGACCCCGAGCTGAGAAAAACACTTGGACCTGGGGGAATGTTACGTCCCTAGTCCAAAGGGCTTACTCGGTGGGACGTACCCGACCCCGAGCTGAGAAAGGCACTTGGACCTGGGGGAATGTTACGTCCCCAGTCCAAAGGGCTGATTCGGTGGGACGTAACCCGACCCGAGTCGAATATCTAAGTGGCCTTGGCAGAATGAAATCCAGCCCCGAGCCGAATAATCAAGTGGCCTCGGCAGAACGAATCCAGCCCCGAGCCGATTAATCAAGTGGCCTCGGCGGAACGAATCCAGCCTTGAGCGAATTAATCAGGTGGCCTCGGCGGAACGAATCCAGCCCCGAGCGGATTAATCAAGTGGCCTCGGCGGAACGAATCCATCCCCGAGCTGATTAATCAAGTGGCCTTGGCGGAACGAATCCAGCCCCGAGCCGATAATCGGGTGGACTTATTCAGAAGGGAAGTGAATCAACCTTTTGAAGCCCTAGAGTCCGGCACGGGCGTCCCCCTACCATACCAGCGGAAAACGAAAACAAAACTCTGAAAAATAAAATCACATAGGGCGGGGGCGACTTAGCGCTTGTCCCAAAATCAAAATTTAACAATTGTAAACTGACCGGCGTAAACACACACGTATAACGCAAGCGCACGTATCGTTCAAGTAGTATAAAATGTATCGATCCCACGAGGACTTAATACCTAAGCTATTAATTTTATGAGGTCAAATGATTACTAGTATCTAACAGGTTGATTGATGATTGAAATGGTGACGATTCTAAATTTAAAACAAGTAAATAAAATTGTCGAAAATAGGTTTTAAGAAAATCAATATTAAAAACTATCTAGGGTTGTGATTTCTTTCAATATCATTTTAAAGATGAAGTGGTTATCTTAAAGTTGGGTAATATATTGATTTATTAACCTGGAACACTAAATTATGTGTAAGCCTCTGTCGATGGTCAGACACAAATACCCAGTTTAACCCAATTGAACCATATGTCTATGTCAACCAAATTATCTGGATTCATTAAGTTTAAGTTCCAATTATGGCTACCCCCGCCCGACAGGTATATGTCTATCCTGTAAGGAAATCTATTAAAGGTTTATCTATCCTCAAGGGAGATCGTGGGCTATTGAGTCTAAGGTTTTAAACCTAAAATCCCTATGTCTAGTTCATTTTAAGTTTACCTAATCAATTTTATTAATGGCCAGTTAATAAAAAGCATTAAGATTAAGACTCAATAAATAAACCTTTATATTACCCAAACCATATTTAACCCCTTATAAACCGGTGATATTGAAATTCATCACAACCCCAGATAACTAATTTAGTTACACACATAACTAGGGCTAATAAAAACTAAAAGTAAAAGACATAAAAGAAAATGCTTGAAAGTAATTGCGGTAAAGTAAAAGCTGAAAAGTAATTACAATAAAATAAAATGCTAAGGTAAAATGAATTACTTTTACTACTACTAATTTAGATATCTCCCATAAAATAATATATAAACTTGTGATATTATTTTACCAACCGACCAATCTGGCGGTATCCTGATTAAGTCAAATTAAGTCCAACCAGCCATATAGGCGGTAATATTTGTCCATAATCCTGCCATAAAGGCGGTACCAAAATAAATTTACCAACCGACCAATCTGGCGGTATCCTTGATTAGTCAGGTTTAAACCAGATTAAATTGAATTGCCAACCGACCAATATAGCGGTATCCTTTATTAATCAGTATTTTTAATAGTGAATATATTATTTTTAAGAGAGATTAATCTAAATAGTAAAAGTAAAAGAATTACCTTTCACCCTAGCTTGGGAAATTACCTCCTCATTACTGAAAAGTAAAAACTGAAAAATTAAAGAAAGAAAAGTATTGTGCGTAAAAGTAAATTGCGGAAAGTAAAAACTGAAAAGTAAAGAAAAGAAAGTGCGAAACTGAAAATTAATTACTGAAAACTAAAAATAAACAAACTAGATACAATCTTCTTATTTATTCATTAAGAATTTCAAAGAAGAAAGTATGAATTTTACAAATGAAATGGCTTGGTATTTATAGGCAAAATTTTGCCACCATCAAATCATCAATCAATTTCTCCACCAATTACATTATTAATTTCTCCACTAATTACTCCACCAAATCCATAATTGCTCCAATAATAATTTCTTATCTTGTTTGGTGTTGATTTGATAATTTTTATTAATTATTTATTAATTAATATTTTGCTTTGAAAATGATTGATAATGACTTTTAATAATTACACTCCACACACTTCTGGATGGTTCATCAATTTCGGTCATGAAATCATCAGAATTTGAAAATATGTTCTCTTTCAAAGTTGTAGATCTTTGAGTCGTATTTAATTTGGAACTTGAATCACCTCAATCCGATATCTGAGTACAATGTTATGCCCAAAATACGACAGATGCGCAAAACTGGAATTTCCAAAACTGCACTTCGTCAAAAACGCCCTTTCAAGTTTCCAATCTCCAAAATTAATATATCAAGTCCAATAATTGCCCTTATTTGATCCACATTTCGTCCTAAATGATTTCATTGAGTCCCGATATTATTTTATCTGCAAAATAAAATAAAACATATCAAAACGTTCATCAAACCCGAGAAACTAAACAAAATATTAAGTAAAAGGGGCGGTAAATATTGATATATTTTCCGC
Source organism: Zanthoxylum bungeanum (assembly GCA_019454045.1). NCBI lineage: Eukaryota > Viridiplantae > Streptophyta > Magnoliopsida > Sapindales > Rutaceae > Zanthoxylum > Zanthoxylum bungeanum. Next base: position 40,127 of record SKCR01035460.1, read on the forward strand.
TCATCACACCCCCAAACCTAACATTTTGCTAGTCCTCGAGCAAAACAACAAAATAAATTTAAAATTAAACTAAGCCACTTTCGTAGGGATCACGGTTGCATTTAGCATATGCAACAAGCCTTTAAACCCCTAGGTGTCCCTAGTGGACGAGTTGTAGTCTCGTGAGGGTTTACAGCAATGATACCCACAAACATTTTACAAAAGTAAAAAGGTAGTAAAACTAATGCACACAAAAGCAAAAAGACAAGAGAAAAGAGAATAAAGATGTTAGTGACTAATCAGGTGAAACTTCTACTCCAAGTTACTAGTTGTTTTGTTTCTTTCTAAATTACCGAATAAGTAAATTCTCCGATTATTTTTACCATTCTCCATATACACAGCCAACAAAATATTAATCAACTCATTTTTGCCCACAACAGTCATAAGTGCAGTTGATAAGAGAGTAATATTTTTGTCCTAAAGTTCTATCAGATTTCACATCTTTTTGCAGCAATGGAATAATTTTTCTGATTTTTCTGATTTTTCTTTGATTTTTTTTTATTTTTTATTTATATACAATATCTTCCATCTATGTAGCGAGTGTTGGGTCGGTGGCTCCCAAACCAGTTGGCTTTAGGGCACCAGGTGTTAAGACACCCCTACAGACTTAATTACTCAGACTTCAGATATATATATTTTTGCAGCATCTTTGATCCATGTAACGAGCTTTGGGCCAGTGACTCCCAAACCAGTTGGCTTTAGGGCACTAGGTGTTAAAACACCCTTACAGACTTAATAACTCGGATCTCAGACGTTTTTTTTTTTTTTTTTTTTTTTTTTACTCCACTGCTTTTTGAGATGCTTCCTCCAATTAAACTAGAGCACTGAATATTACAAACTTTTCAATTTTAGCTCATGTCCGTATGTTACTATATATGTTGATAATACCTGTCAACTGAGCATATGAAGATTCCTTTTTAGTCAGTTTTAAGGAGAATTCACAAATTAAATAATTCAAAATGAAATAAACAAAAATTAACTTGTTTCAAAATAGGTTTGAGATACGTATCAGGAGTGGAAACTCCTTACTCAGCTATCTTTACCAATTTCACCTTTTTAGTCAAAAATAAAAAACACAAAAACGCAAAATATTTTTGTAATTTTTGAAAATTTTCAATTTTTTTTTGTATTTTTCGAAAAATTTTGGACTAAAAATAAAAAAAAAAAACAATACAAACAAGTACTATTAACTATACCTCACCCCAAACCTAAATGAGACATTGTCCCAAATGTCTTAAACAGTAGAAGAAGAGCTTAGAAAATCGTACCTGGTTAGTTGAACTACCTTAAGATCTATGTCAAGTTTACGCTTCTTACCACGATCATTGTCTGTCCAGTCCAACTTGGAGAGAATGGGATCAAGTTTTGGTTCAAAGGCTATGATTTGGTCAATTAATTCTTCGGCTTTTGTCGCAGTCAGGAAGATATCATGTACTGATTTCGTGACGAAATCATGTCTTTTGGCTTCTGCAAGAAATACAAACAGAAAATCGAAAAAAAATGCTCAATGTTAAGTAACCCAATGGGCTTCCGATGAATATTTAAGTGCGCCCATGATGCTACTGTAAACATTTCCTCAAACGTCCCAAGCCCTCCTGGTAACGCAATAAACGCATCTGCAGTATTGATCATTTCATGAATTTGTTCGGGCATTCCAGATACAATCCGTTCATCTCCATTTGTTTGTCCGATTAAGTGTTCGTCCGCCAAAGGTTTTGGAATGATTCCCAAAACATGACCGCCACCATCCTGAACAGCTTTTGAAATACTTCCCATCAATCCAAGATTGCCAACGCCATATACCAGGTGCATATTTCGCTCCGCTATGACTCGCCCCAATTCCTTCGCAGCCTCGATGATTCTGGTTTATTACCAGAATTGGATCCACAGAAAACACAAATTCGCTTGATTCGCTGCTGTGAAGTTGCTTCCATTTTCTCTCTCTTATTTAGATGTGTATCTCTGAATGGGTGAAGAGAAAATGCAGTGCTGAATTTATAGACCTGGAAATGGGTGAGTAATAATTGCACTAGTATCTGCCAAATGACAATTATTAGATGAACGTTAAAATAAATCTTGAAAAGTCAAAAAGTTTAGATCTTGTCGGCGAAAATAAAGATAAGTAAAAGAAAAGCGAATCAAAGCAATAATTAAGGCAACAGAATTGTGTACGCAATACGCCACTCGCTTAGTATAAATTTATTAGGATGTGTCTCAAGATTTCATTCCTTACTCAGCCATCTAATGAATTGTTTCTCTTCTTTGATTGCGAAACACAATTCCTTCTGTCTTAAAATGCTTCGTTTGTGCTTTTCCCTACAAAAAATAACACACAAAATTAAAAAAATTCTACAACATGTATACACAAAATATAAAAAGAAATTACAACAAATTGCATGGGTTGCCTCCCTGCTAGCGCTAAATTTTTCGTCTTCAGCCAGACGTGACTGAAATTCATCTGTTAAGGAGGTTTCAATGTCGTTTTGGATGTCCGATCAAAAAAAATCCCGTGAGCGTTGCTTTTGAAGGGTCTCTTCCAACGGTAAGGTGGCAAAAAGAGTTTTGTCCCATTCAGTGCTCGTGACACCTTTTTGCTCTTTATTATTCCAGTGGTTCCTGCAAAGAAAGAAAGAAAATCAGGAGGTCTCGTATGATGCTTGATTTGGAATGGAAGTTCCATTCTTTCAAGCTTCTGGTTGATATCTTTAATTTGTACTCCCCAAAACAGCGATGTTTCTCCTGAATGCTCTGGATCTTTATTAAGGTCAGACATTTGCTCCTCCATTTGCTCTGTTTCTTGCTCCACCTTCTCTTCACAGATGTATTGTAAAATTCTTGTATTCATCTCTTCATCTGTCATCTGTGAAATACATGCTTCAAAATTGTCAACCGAGGATGCAAAGATGTTTCTGACATTAGGTTTTCATCCTCTGATACGACTGGAATGGATGGTTCAGATAGATCTTCTTCAAACATCAAGGTAAAGCATGCTCCAAGATCTTCATTTTGAGGATTGAAAGTTTGATCCTTCGTTGTTGGTGCAGTTGGTACAAATAGATCAGCTTCATCCTCGTCAGAATCTGAATAATAAAAGTCAAATTGAGACTTTGCCGGTTCGGGCTCCTGAACTGATACCTCTGGTTGTTGATACTGCTCAGCCTCCTCCTCTGTTGAAGTGTCATTGTGAAATGATTGGTACTCGAAGGCTTCATCTATGTCATCTGAAACTGGTTCTTGAGGTATGTAGCTCTCGTTTTCTGTGAATTGTCTCATTTGATTTGTCATCCTCTGAATGAATTTTGATTGTCTCTGAATACTTTCAAATTGTTTCTGGCTTGTTTCAAGCATTGTATCTAACTTTTCTTTTTGTTTCTTGAACATATCTTCGAGCATGTTTAGCAACTGATCTTCCTCTGATGGTTCTGGTTGTTGATGAAGATCATAGGTAGATGGTGGATAAGATGGAAAATATGGTTCTTTGAAATGTGATGGCTCGTCATAACAAGAAGGATCTTGATAGCTCTGCCACCCTGGATGGTATTTGTATTTGCAATAATCTCTAGGGTGGTTACCATTACAAATGTCAACATCTCCCCATTGCGTTTTGTTTAGCAAATGTGGTATTGCTTGGTTCTGGTATCCAGTGATAATTGTTGGGCTGGACAACAGGCCTCAGAAAAACGGACTGTTGCTCCCAAATTTGGGGTGTATTTTCTAGTAAAGCTCGTGATCTCTCAATCTCCCAATAAAGTTCCATTTTTCAATCACCTGAAAAATAAAAGAAGTAAAAATTACAGATAAAGAAAATTAGATACAAGTAAATTAGATAGCTTCAAAATTAACAACTCAAGAAATATAAGTCCCCGGCAACAACGGCGCCAAAAACTTGACCGGCGTAACACACACGTATAACGCAAGCGCACGTATCGTTCAGTAGTAGTAGTATAAAATGTATCGATCCCACGAGGACTTAATACCTAAGCTATTAATTTTATGAGGTCAAATGATACTAGTATCTACAGGTTGATTGATTGATTTGAAATGGTGACGATTCTAAATTTAAAAACAAGTAAATAAAATTGTCGAAAATAGGTTTTAAGAAAATTCAATATTAAAAACTATCTAGGGTTGTGATTTCTTTCAATATCATTTTAAAGATGAAGTGGTTATCTTAAGTTGGGTAATAATATTGATTTATTAACCTGGAACACTAAATTATGTGTAAGCCTCTGTCGATGGTCAGACACAAATACCCAGTTTAACCCAATTGAACCATATGTCTATGTCAACCAAATTATCTGGATTCATTAAGTTTAAGTTCCAATTATGGCTACCCCGCCCGACAGGTATATGTCTATCCTGTAAGGAAATCTATTAAAGGTTTATCTATCCTCAAGGAAGATCGTGGGCTATTGAGTCTAAGGTTTTAAACTTAAAATCCCTATGTCTAGTTCATTTTAAGTTTACCTAATCAATTTTATTAATGGCCAGTTAATAAAAAGCATTAAGATTAAGGCTCAATAAATAAACCTTTATATTACCCAAACATAATTTAACCCCTTATAAAACGGTGATATTGAAATTCATCACAACCCCAGATAACTAATTTAGTTACCACACATAACTAGGGCTAATAAAAACTTAAAAGTAAAAGACATAAAATGAAAATGCTTGAAAGTAATTGCGGTAAAGTAAAAGCTGAAAAGTAAATTACAATAAAATAAAATGCTAAGGTAAAATGAATTACTTTTACTACTACTAATTTAGATATCTCCCATAAAATAATATATAAACTTGTGATATTATTTTACCAACCGACCAATCTGGCGGTATCCTGATTAAGTCAAATTAAGTCCAACCAGCCATATAGGCGGTAATATTTGTCCATAATCCTGCCATAAAGGCGGTACCAAAATAAATTTACCAACCGACCAATCTGGCGGTATCCTTGATTAGTCAGGTTTAAACCAGATTAAATTGAATTGCCAACCGACCAATATAGCGGTATCCTTTAATCAGTATTTTAAATAGTGAATATATTATTTTAAGAGAGATTAATCTAAATAGTAAAAGTAAAAGAATTACCTTTCACCCTAGCTTGGGAAATTACCTCCTCATTACTGAAAAGTAAAAACTGAAAAATTAAAGAAAGAAAAGTATTGTGCGTAAAAGTAAATTGCGGAAAGTAAAAACTGAAAAGTAAAGAAAAGAAAGTGCGAAACTGAAAATTAATTACTGAAAACTAAAAATAAACAAACTAGATACAATCTTCTTATTTATTCATTAAGAATTTCAAAGAAGAAAGTATGAATTTACAAATGAAATGGCTTGGTATTTATAGGCAAAATTTTGCCACCATCAAATCATCAATCAATTTCTCCACCAATTACATTATTAATTTCTCCACTAATTACTCCACCAAATCCATAATTGCTCCAATAATTTCTTATCTTGTTTGGTGTTGATTTGATAATTTTTATTAATTATTTATTAATTAATATTTTGCTTTGAAAATGATTGATAATGACTTTTAATAATTACACTCCACACACTTCTTGATGGTTCATCAATTTCGGTCATGAAATCATCAGAATTTGAAAATATGTTCTCTTTCAAAGTTGTAGATCTTTGAGTCGTATTTAATTTGGAACTTGAATCACCTCAATCCGATATCTGAGTACAATGTTATGCCCAAAATACGACAGATGCGCAAAACTGGAATTTCCAAAACTGCACTTCGTCAAAAACGCCCTTTCAAGTTTCCAATCTCCAAAATTAATATATCAAGTCCAATAATTGCCCTTATTTGATCCACATTTCGTCCTAAATGATTCATTGAGTCCCGATATTATTTTATCTGCAAAATAAAATAAAACATATCAAAACGTTCATCAAACCCGAGACTAAACAAAATATTAAGTAAAAGGGGCGGTAAATATTGATATATTTTCCGCTCATCATAAACAACAGCACGGATGCCTCAAAACAGCGTCCTGTCCGAGGTTTCCAAAACACAATTCTGAATCTTTCAATTCAGTGTCCCGGCGAACCAGGATTTGGATTAGTTGAGCGTTTAAATGGTAAGGGCACATCCTCCATAAGCCAGGTCACTGTGGAGCCTGTGTATTGCACGAGGGCTCCTCCTTACGGCGCTGGAGCAGGCACACGCTACAGGGGCACAACGCATCCCTGCTGCGCCTCTCTTGGATCCAAATGATGAATGGATCAAAGAGCGTCCGGGATACTAAGGGTACATTCCTCCTTAGGTCCGGTATCACTGGAGCTAGCAATGGACACGGGGGCCTCATCACTCCCCGTGCTATGCCTTCCCACGGATCCATTACATCGGGTAAGTGAGGATCAAAGAGTGTTCGACACATTAAGGGCATATTCCTCCTTATGTTCGGTAACACTGGAGCAAGCAATCGCCACGGGGGTATCATCCCTCCCCGTGCTATGCTTCTCACGGATCCTAGGTATCGAGTATGTCCCTGAGGACCCTGAGCCAAGAGAGATACTTGGTTCTGGGGAATGTTACGTCCCCAGTCCGAAAGGCTGACTCGGTGGGACGTACCCCGACCCCGAGCTGAAAAGGGCACTTGGTCCTGGGGGAATGTTACGTCCCCAGTCCGAAGGGCTGACTCGGTGGGACGTACCCCGACCCCGAGCTGAAAAAGGCAATTGGTCCTGGGGGAATGGTACATCCCCAGTCCGAAGGGCTGACTCGGGTGGACATGGCCCGACCCCGAGCTGAGAAAGGCATTTGGTCCTGGGGGAATGTTACGTCCCCAGTCCGAAGGGCTGACTCGGTGGGACGTACCCCGACCCCGAGCTTAAAAAGGCACTTGGTCATGGGGGAATGTTACGTCCCCAGTCCGAAGGGCTGACTCGGTGGGACGTACCCCGACCCCGAGCTGAAAAAGGAACTTATCATGGGGGAATGTAACGTCCCCAGTCCGAAGGGCTGACACGGTGGGACATGGCCCGACCCCGAGCTGAGAAAGGCACTTGGTCATGGGGGAATGTTACGTCCCCAGTCCGAAGGGCTGACTCGGTGGGACGTACCCTGACCCCGAGCTGAAAAAGGCACTTGGTCCTGGGGGAATGTTACGTCCCCAGTCCGAAGGGCTGACTCGGTGGGACATACCCCGACCCCGAGCTGAAAAAGGCACTTGATCCTGGGGGAATGTTACGTCCCCAGACCAAAGGGCTGACTCGGCGGGACATGGCCCGACCCCGAGCTGAGAAAGGCACTTGGTCCTGGGGGAATGTTACGTCCCCAGACCAAAGGGCTGACTCAGTGGGACATGGCCCGACCCCGAGCTGAGAAAGGCACTTGGTCATGGGGGAATGTTACGTCCCCAGTCCGAAGGGCTGACTCGGTGGGACGTACCCCGACCCCGAGCTGAAAAAGGCACTTGGTCCTGGGGGAATGTTACGTCTCCAGTCCGAAGGGCTGACTCGGTGGGACGTACCCCGACCCCGAGCTGAAAAAGGCACTTGATCCTGGGGGAATGTTACGTCCCCAGACCAAAGGGCTGACTCGGTGGGACATGGCCCGACCCCGAGCTGAGAAAGGCACTTGGTCCTGGGGGAATGTTACGTCCCCAGACCAAAGGGCTGACTCAGTGGGACATGGCCTGACCCCGAGCTGAGAAAGGCACTTGGTCATGGGGAATGTTACGTCCCCAGTCCGAAGGGCTGACTCGGTGGGACATACCCCGACCCCGAGCTGAAAAAGGCACTTGGTCCTGGGGGAATGTTACGTCCCCAGTCCGAAGGGCTGACTCGGTGGGACGTACCCCGACCCCGAGCTAAAAAAGGCAATTGGTCCTGGGGGAATGTTACGTCCCCAGTCCGAAGGGCTGACTCGGGTGGACATGGCCCGACCCCGAGCTGAGAAAGGCACTTGGTCCTGGGGGAATGTTACGTCCCCAGTCCGAAGGCTGACTCGGTGGGACGTACCCCGACCCCGAGCTTAAAAAGGCACTTGGTCATGGGGGAATGTTACGTCCCCAGTCCGAAGGGCTGACTCGGTGGGACGTACCCCGACCCCGAGCTGAAAAAGGAACTTGTCCTGGGGGAATGTTAAGTCCCCAGTCCGAAGGGCTGACTCGGTGGGACATGGCCCGACCCCGAGCTGAGAAAGGCACTCGGTCATGGGGGAATGTTACGTCCCCAGTCCGAAGGGCTGACTCGGTGGGACCTACCCCGACCCCGAGCTGAAAAGGCATTTGGTCCTGGGGGAATGTTACGTCCCCAGTCCGAAGGGCTGACTCGGTGGGACGTACCCCGACCCCGAGCTGAAAAAGGCACTTGATCCTGGGGGAATGTTACGTCCCCAGACCAAGGGCTGACTCGGCGGACATGGCCCGACCCCGAGATGAGAAAGGCACTTGGTCGGGGGGAATGTTACGTCCCCAGACCAAAGGCTGACTCAGTGGGACATGGCCCGACCCCGAGCTGAGAAAGGCACTTGGTCCTGGGGGAATGTTACGTCCCCAGTCCGAAGGGTTGACTCGGTTGTACGTACCCCGACCCCAGCTGAAAAAGGCACTTGGTCCTGGGGGAATGTTACGTCCCCAGTCCGAAGGGCTGACTCGGTGGGATGTACCCCGACCCCGAGCTGAAAAAGGCACTTGGTCCTGGGGGAATGTTATGTCCCCAATCCGAAGGGCTGACTCGGTGGGACGTACCCCGACCCCGAGCTGAAAAAGGCACTTGGTCCTGGGGGAATGTTACGTCCCCAGTCCGAAGGGCTTACTCGGTGGGACGTACCCCGACACCGAGCTGAAAAAGGCACTTGGTCCTAGGGGAATGTTACGTCCCCAATCCGAAGGGCTGACTCGGTGGGACGTACCCCGACCCCGAGCTGAAAAAGGCACTTGGTCCTGGGGGAATGTTACGTCCCTAGTCCGAAGGGCTGACTTGGGTGGACATGGCCCGACCCCGAGCTGAGAAAGGCACTTGGTCCTGGGGGAATGTTACATCCCCAGTCCGAAGGGCTGACTCGGTGGGACGTACCCCGACCCCGAGCTTAAAAAGGCACTTGGTCCTGGGGGAATGTTACGTCCCTAGTCCGAAGGGCTGACTCGGTGGGACGTACCCCGACCCCGAGCTGAAAAAGGAACTTGTCCTGGGGGAATGTTACGTCCCTAGTCCGAATGGCTGACTCGGTGGGACATGGCCCGACCCCGAGCTGAGAAAGGCACTTGGTCATGGGGGAATGTTACGTCCCCAGTCCGAAGGGCTGACCTGGTTGGACGTACCCCGACCCCGAGCTGAAAAAGGCACTTGGTCCTGGGGGAATGTTACGTCCCCAGTCCGAAGTGATGACTCGGTGGGACGTTCCCCGACCCCGAGCTGAAAAAGGCACTTGGTCCTGGGGGAATGTTACGTCCCCAGACCAAAGGGCTGACTCCGTGGGACATGGCCCGACCCCGAGCTGAGAAAGACACTTGGTCCTGAGGGAATGTTACGTCCCCAGACCAAAGGGCTGACTCAGTGGGACATGGCCCGACCCCGAGCTGAGAAAGGCACTTGGTCATGGGGGAATGTTACGTCCCCAGTCCGAATGGCTGACTCGGTGGGACATACCCCGACCCCGAGCTGAAAAAGGCACTTGGTCCTGGGGGAATGTTACGTCCCTAGTCCGAATGGCTGACTCGGTGGGACATGGCCCGACCCCGAGCTGAAAAGGCACTTGGTCATGGGGGAATGTTACGTCCCCAGTCCGAAGGGCTGACCTGGTGTGGACGTACCCCGACCCCGAGCTGAAAAAGGCACTTGGTCCTGGGGGAATGTTACGTCCCCAGTCCGAAGGGCTGACTCGGTGGGACGTACCCCGACCCCGAGCTGAAAAGGCACTTGGTCCTGGGGGAATGTTACGTCCCGACCAAGGGCTGACTCAGTGGGACATTGCCCGACCCCGAGCTGAGAAAGACACTTGGTCCTGAGGGAATGTTACGTCCCCAGACCAAAGGGCTGACTCAGTGGGACATGGCCCGACCCCGAGCTGAGAAAGGCACTTGGTCATGGGGGAATGTTACGTCCCCAGTCCGAATGGCTGACTCGGTGGGACGTACCCCGACCCCGAGCTGAAAAAGGCACTTGGTCCTGGGGGAATGTTACGTCCCCAGTCCGAAGGGCTGACTCGGTGGGACGTAACCGACCCCGAGCTGAAAAAGACACTTGGTCCTGGGGGAATGTTACGTACCCAGTCCGAAGGGCTGACTCGGTGGGACGTACCCCGACCCCGAGCTGAAAAAGGCACTTGGTCCTGGGGGAATGTTACGTCCCCAGTCCGAAGGGCTGACTCGGTGGGACATACCCCGACCCCGAGCTGAAAAAGGCACTTGGTCCTGGGGGAATGTTACGTCCCCAGTCCGAAGGGCTGACTTTGGTGACGTACCCCGACCCCGAGCTTAAAAAGGCACTTGGTCCTGGGGGAATGTTACGTCCCTAGTCCGAAGGGCTGACTCGGTGGGACGTACCCCGACCCCGAGCTGAAAAAGGAACTTGTCCTGGGGGAATGTTACGTCCCTAGTCCGAATGGCTGACTCGGTGGGACATGGCCCGACCCCGAGCTGAGAAAGGCACTTGGTCATGGGGGAATGTTACGTCCCCAGTCCGAAGGGCTGACCTGGTTGGACGTACCCCGACCCCGAGCTGAAAAAGGCACTTGGTCCTGGGGGAATGTTACGTCCCCAGTCCGAAGGGCTGACTCGGTGGGACGTACCCCGACCCCGAGCTGAAAAAGGCACTTGGTCCTGGGGGAATGTTACGTCCCCAGACCAAAGGGCTGACTCAGTGGGACATGGCCCGACCCCGATTTGAGAAAGACACTTGGTCCTGAGGGAATGTTACGTCCCCAGACCAAAGGGCTGACTCAGTGGGACATGGCCCGACCCGGAGCTGAGAAAGGCACTTGGTCATGGGGGAATGTTACGTCCCCAGTCCGAATGGCTGACTCGGTGGGACGTACCCCGACCCCGAGCTGAAAAAGGCACTTGGTCCTGGGGGAATGTTACGTCCCCAGTCCGAAGGGCTGACTCGGTGGGACGTAACTCGACCCCGAGCTGAAAAAGACACTTGGTCCTGGGGGAATGTTACGTACCCAGTCCGAAGGGCTGACTCGGTGGGACGTACCCCCCGACCCCGAGCTGAAAAAGGCACTTGGTCCTGGGGGAATGTTACGTCCCCAGTCCGAAGGGCTGACTCGGTGGGACATACCCCGACCCCGACCGAGCTGAAAAAGGCACTTGGTCCTGGGGGAATGTTACGTCCCCAGTCCGAAGGGCTAACTCGGTGGGACGTACCCCGACCCCGAGCGGAAAAAGGCACTTGGTCCTGGGGGAATGTTACGTCCCCAGTCCGAAGGGCTGACCCGGTGGGACGTACCCCGACCCCGAGCTGAAAAAGGCACTTGGTCCTGGGGGAATGTTACGTCCCCAGTCCGAAGGGCTGACTCGGTGGGACGTACCCCAACCCCGAGCTGAAAAAGGCACTTGGTCCTGGGGGAATGTTACGTCCCCAGACCAAAGGCTGACTCGGTGGGACATGGCCCGACCCCGAGCTGAGAAAGGCACTTGGTCCTGGGGGAATGTTACGTCCCCAGACCAAAGGGCTGACTCGGTAAACATGGCCCGACCCCGAGCTGAGAAAGGCACTTGGTCATGGGGGAATGTTACGTCCCCAGTCCGAAGGGCTGACTCGGTGGGACGTACCCCGACCCCGAGCTGAAAAGGGCACTTGGTCCTGGGGGAATGTTACGTCCCCAGTCCGAATGGCTGACTCGGTGGGACGTACCCCGACCCCGAGCTGAAAAAGGCACTTGGTCCTGGGGGAATGTTACGTACCTAGTCCGAAGGGCTGACTCAGTGGGACGTACCCCGACCCCGAGCTGAAAAAGGTACTTGGTCATGGGGGAATGTTACGTCCCCAGACCAAAGGGCTGACTCAGTGGGACATGGCCCGACCCCGATTTGAGAAAGACACTTGGTCCTGAGGGAATGTTACGTCCCCAGACCAAAGGGCTGACTCAGTGGGACATGGCCCGACCCGGAGCTGAGAAAGGCACTTGGTCATGGGGGAATGTTACGTCCCCAGTCCGAAGGGCTGACTCGGTGGGACGTACCCCGACCCCGAGCTGAAAAGGGCACTAGGTCCTGGGGGAATGTTACGTCCCCAGTCCGAATGGCTGACTCGGTGGGACGTACCCCGACCCCGAGCTGAAAAAGGCACTTGGTCCTGGGGGAATGTTACGTCCCCAGACCAAAGGGCTGACTCAGTGGGACATGGCCCGACCTCGATTTGAGAAAGACACTTGGTCCTGAGGGAATTTTACGTCCCCAGACCAAAGGGCTGACTCAGTGGGACATGGCCCGACCCGGAGCTGAGAAAGGCACTTGGTCATGGGGGAATGTTACGTCCCCAGTCCGAATGGCTGACTCGGTGGGACGTACCCCGACCCCGAGCTGAAAAGGCACTTGGTCCTGGGGGAATGTTACGTCCCTAGTCCGAAGGGCTGACTCGGTGGGACGTAACCCGACCCCGAGCTGAAAAAGACACTTGGTCTGGGGGAATGTTACGTACCCAGTCCGAAGGGCTGACTCGGTGGGACGTACCCCGACCCCGAGCTGAAAAAGGCACTTGGTCCTGGGGGAATGTTACGTCCCCAGTCCGAAGGGCTGACTCGGTGGGACATACCCCGACCCCGAGCTGAAAAAGGCACTTGGTCCTGGGGGAATGTTACGTCACCAGTCCGAAGGGCTGACTCGGTGGGACGTACCCCGACCCCGAGCGGAAAAAGGCACTTGGTCCTGGGGGAATGTTACGTCCCCAGTCCGAAGGGCTGACCCGGTGGGACGTACCCCGACCCCGAGCTGAAAAAGGCACTTGGTCCTGGGGGAATGTTACGTCCCCAGTCCGAAGGGCTGACTCGGTGGTACGTACCCCGACCCCGAGCTGAAAAAAGCACTTGGTCCTGGGGGAATGTTATGTCCCCAGACCAAAGGGCTGACTCGGTGGGACATGGCCCGACCCCGAGCTGAGAAACGCACATGGTCCTGGGGGAATGTTACGTCCCCAGACCAAAGGGCTGACTCGGTGGAACATGGCCCGACCCCGAGCTGAGAAAGGCACTTGGTCATGGGGGAATGTTACGTCCCCAGTCCGAAGGGCTGACTCGGTGGGACGTACCCCGACCCCGAGCTGAAAAGGGCACTTGGTCCTGGGGGAATGTTACGTCCCCAGTCCGAATGGCTGACTCGGTGGGACGTACCCCGACCCCGAGCTGAAAAAGGCACTTGGTCCTGGGGGAATGTTACGTACCCAGTCCGAAGGGCTGACTCAGTGGGACGTACCCCGACCCCGAGCTGAAAAAGGTACTTGGTCATGGGGGAATGTTACGTCCCCAGTCCGAAGGGCTGACTCGGTGGGACATACCCCGACCCCGAGCTGAAAAAGGCACTTGGTCCTGGGGGAATGTTACGTCCCCAGTCCGAAGGGCTGACTCGTTGGACGTACCCCGAACCCGAGCTGAAAAGGCACTTGGTCCTGGGGGAATGTTACGTCCCCAGTCCGAAGGGCTGACTCGGTGGGACATACCCCGACCCCGAGCTGAAAAGGCACTTGGTCCTGGGGGAATGTTACGTCCCCAGTCCGAAGGGCTGACTCGGTGGGACATACCCCGACCCCGAGCTGAAAAAGGCACTTGGTCCTGGGGGAATGTTACGTCCCCAGTCCGAAGGGCTCACTCGGTGGGACGTACCCCGACCCCGAGCTGAAAAAGGCAATTGGTCCTGGGGGAATGTTACGTCCCCAGTCCGAAGGGCTGACTCGGTGGACATACCCCGACCCCGAGCTGAAAAAGGCACTTAGTCCTGGGGGAATGTTACGTCCCCGGTCCGAAGGGCTGACTCGGTGGGACATACCCCGACCCCGAGCTGAAAAGGCACTTGGTCCTGGGGGAATGTTACGTCCCCTGTCCGAAGGGCTGACTCGGTGGGACGTACCCCGACCCCGTGCTGAAAAAGGCACTTGGTCATGGGGGAATGTTACGTCCCCAGACCAAAGGGCTGACTCGGTGGGACATGGCCCGACCCCGAGCTGAGAAAGGCACTTGGTCCTGGGGGAATGTTACGTCCCCAGACCAAAGGCTGACTCGGTGGGACATGGCCCGACCCCGAGCTGAGAAAGGCACTTGGTCCTGGGGGAATGTTACGTCCCCAGACCAAAGGGCTGACTCGGTGGAACATGGCCCGACCCCGAGCTGAGAAAGGCACTTGGTCATGGGGGAATGTTACGTCCCCATCCGAAGGGCTGACTCAGTGGGACGTACCCCGACCCCGAGCTGAAAAAGGTACTTGTCATGGGGGAATGTTACGTCCCCAGTCCGAAGGGCTGACTCGGTGGGACATACCCCGACCCCGAGCTGAAAAAGGCACTTGGTCCTGGGGGAATGTTACGTCCCCAGTCCGAAGGGCTGACTCGGTGGGACATACCCCGACCCCGAGCTGAAAAGGGCAATTGGTCCTGGGGGAATGTTACGTACCCAGTCCGAAGGGCTGACTCGGTGGGACGTACCCCGACCCCGAGCTGAAAAAGCACTTGGTCCTGGGGAAAGTTACGTCCCCAGTCCGAAGGGCTGACTCGGTGGGACGTACCCCGACCCCGAGCGGAAAAAGGCACTTGGTCCTGGGGGAATGTTACGTCCCCAGTCCGAAGGGCTGACCCGGTGGGACGTACCCCGACCCCGAGCTGAAAAAGGCACTTGGTCCTGGGGGAATGTTACGTCCCCAGTCCGAAGGGCTGACTCGGTGGGACGTACCCCGACCCCGAGCTGAAAAAGGCACTTGGTCCTGGGGGAATGTTACGTCCCCAGACCAAAGGGCTGACTCGGTGGGACATGGCCCGACCCCGAGCTGAGAAAGGCACTTGGTCCTGGGGGAATGTTACGTCCCCAGACCAAAGGGCTGACTCGGTGGAACATGGCCCGACCCCGAGCTGAGAAAGGCACTTGGTCATGGGGGAATGTTACGTCCCCAGTCCGAAGGGCTGACTCGGTGGGACGTACCCCGACCCCGAGCTGAAAAGGGCACTTGGTCCTGGGGGAATGTTACGTCCCCAGTCCGAAGGGCTGACTCGGTTGGACGTACCCCGAACCCGAGCTGAAAAAGGCACTTGGTCCTGGGGGAATGTTACGTCCCCAGTCCGAAGGGCTGACTCGGTGGGACATACCCCGACCCCGAGCTGAAAAAGGCACTTGGTCCTGGGGGAATGTTACGTCCCCAGTCCGAAGGGCTGACTCGGTGGGACATACCCCGACCCCGAGCTGAAAAAGGCACTTGGTCCTGGGGGAATGTTACGTCCCCAGTCCGAAGGGCTCACTCGGTGGACGTACCCCGACCCCGAGCTGTGAAAAAGGCAATTGGTCATGGGGGAATGTACGTCCCCAGTCCGAAGGGCTGACTCGGTGGGACATACCCCGACCCCGAGCTGAAAAAGGCACTTAGTCCTGGGGGAATGTTACGTCCCCGGTCCGAAGGGCTGACTCGGTGGGACATACCCCGACCCCGAGCTGAAAAAGGCACTTGGTCCTGGGGGAATGTTACGTCCCCAGTCCGAAGGGCTGACTCGGTGGGACATACCCCGACCCCGAGCTGAAAAAGGCACTTGGTCCTGGGGGAATGTTACGTCCCCAGTCCGAAGGGCTCACTCGGTGGGACGTACCCCGACCCCGAGCTGAAAAAGGCAATTGGTCATGGGGGAATGTTACGTCCCCAGTCCGAAGGGCTGACTCGGTGGGACATACCCCGACCCCGAGCTGAAAAAGGCACTTAGTCCTGGGGGAATGTTACGTCCCCGGTCCGAAGGGCTGACTCGGTGGGACGTACCCCAATCCCGAGCTGAAAAAGGCACTTGGTCCTGGGGGAATGTTACGTCCCCGGTCCGAAGGGCTGACCCGGTGGGACGTACCCCGTCCCCAAGCTGAAAAAGGCACTTGGTCCTGGGGGAATGTTACATCCCCAGTCCGAAGGGCTGACTCGGTGGGACGTACCCCGACCCCGAGCTGAAAAAGGCACTTGGTCCTGGGGGAATGTTACGTCCCCAGACCAAAGGGCTGACTCGGTGGGACATACCCCGACCCCGAGCTGAAAAAGGCACTTGGTCATGGGGGAATGTTACGTCCCTAGTCCGAATGGCTGACTCGGTGGGACGTACCCCGACCCCGAGCTGAAAAAGGCACTTGGTCCTGGGGGAATGTTACGTCCCCAGTCCGAAGGGCTGACTCGGTGGGACGTAACCCGACCCCGAGCTGAAAAAGACACTTGGTCCTGGGGGAATGTTACTTCCCCAGTCCGAAGGGCTGACTCGGTGGGACATACCCCGACCCCGAGCTGAAAAAGGCACTTGGTCCTGGGGGAATGTTACGTCCCCAGTCCGAAGGGCTGACTCGGTGGGACATACCCCGACCCCGAGCTGAAAAAGGCACTTGGTCCTGGGGGAATGTTACGTCCCCAGTCCGAAGGGCTGACTCGGTGGGACATACCCCGACCCCGAGCTGAAAAAGGCACTTGGTCCTGGGGGAATGTTACGTCCCCAGTCCGAAGGGCTGACTCGGTGGGACGTAACCCGACCCCGAGCTGAAAAAGACACTTGGTCCTGGGGGAATGTTAAGTACCCAGTCCGAAGGGCTGACTCGGTGGGACGTAACCCGACCCCGAGCTGAAAAAGACACTTGGTCCTGGGGGAATGTTAAGTACCCAGTCCGAAGGGCTGACTCGGTGGGACGTACCCGACCCCGAGCGGAAAAAGGCACTTGGTCCTGGGGGAATGTTACGTCCCCAGTCCGAAGGGCTGACTCGGTGGGACGTACCCCGACCCCGAGCTGAAAAAGGCACTTGGTCCTGGGGGAATGTTACGTCCCCAGACCAAAGGGCTGACTCGGTGGGACATGGCCCGACCCCGAGCTGAGAAAGGCACTTGGTCCTGGGGGAATGTTACGTCCCCAGACCAAAGGGCTGACTCGGTGGAACATGGCCCGACCCCGAGCTGAGAAAGGGACTTGGTCATGGGGGAATGTTACGTCCCCAGTCCGAATGGCTGACTCGGTGGGACGTACCCCGACCCCGAGCTGAAAAAGGCACTTGGTCCTGGGGGAATGTTACGTCCCCAGTCCGAAGGGCTGACTCGGTGGGACGTAAACCGACCCCGAGCTGAAAAAGACACTTGGTCCTGGGGGAATGTTACGTACCCAGTCCGAAGGGCTGACTCGGTGGGACGTACCCCGACCCCGAGCTGAAAAAGGTACTTGGTCATGGGGGAATGTTACGTCCCCAGTCCGAAGGGCTGACTCGGTGGGACATACCCCGACCCCGAGCTGAAAAAGGCACTTGGTCCTGGGGGAATGTTACGTCCCCAGTCCGAAGGGCTGACTCGGTGGGACGTACCCCGACCCCGAGCTGAAAAAGGCAATTGGTCATGGGGGAATGTTACGTCCCCAGTCCGAAGGGCTGACTCGGTGGGACATACCCCGACCCCGAGCTGAAAAAGGCACTTGGTCTTGGGGAATGTTACGTCCCCGGTCCGAAGGGCTGACTCGGTGGGACGTACCCCAATCCCGAGCTGAAAAAGGCACTTGGTCCTGGGGGAATGTTACGTCCCCGGTCCGAAGGGCTGACCCGGTGGGACGTACCCCGTCCCCAAGCTGAAAAAGGCACTTGGTCCTGGGGGAATGTTACATCCCCAGTCCGAAGGGCTGACTCGGTGGGACGTACCCCGACCCCGAGCTGAAAAAGGCACTTGGTCCTGGGGGAATGTTACGTCCCCAGTCCGAAGGGCTGACTCGGTGGGACGTACCCCGACCCCGAGCTAAAAAAGGCACTTGGTCCTGGGGGAATGTTACGTCCCAGTCCGAAGGGCTAACTCGGTGGGACATACCCCGACCCCGAGCTGAGAAAGGCACTTGGTCCTGGGGGAATGTTACGTCCCCAGACCAAAGGGCTGACTCGGTGGGACATGGCCCGACCCCGAGCTGAGAAAGGCACTTGGTCATGGGGGAATGTTACGTCCCCAGACCGAAGGGCTGACTCGGTGGGACGTACCCCGACCCCGAGCTGAGAAAGAGAAGAGGGGGATGGGAATGAGAAAGGCACTTGGTCCTGGGGGAATGTTACGTCCCCAGTCCTGGGCTGACTCGGTGGGACGTACCCCGACCCCGAGCTGAAAAAGGCACTTGGTCCTGGGGGAATGTTACGTCCCCAGTCCGAAGGGCTAACTCGGTGGGACGTACCCCGACCCCGAGCTGAAAAGGCACTTGGTCCTGGGGGAATGTTACGTCCCCAGACCTAAGGGCTGACTCGGTGGGACGTACCCCGACCCCGAGCTGAAAAAGGCACTTGGTCCTGGGGGAATGTTATGTCCCCAGCCCGAAGGGCTGACTCGGTGGGACATGGCCCGACCCCGAGCTGAAAAGGCACTTGGTCCTGGGGGAATGTTACGTCCCCAGTCCGAAGGGCTGACTCGGTGGGACGTACCCCGACCCCGAGCTGAAAAAGGCACTTGGTCCTGGGGGAATGTTACGTCCCCCGTCCGAAGGGCTGACTCGGTGGGACGTACCCCGACCCCTAGCTGAAAAAGGCACTTGGTCCTGGGGGAATGTTACGTCCCCAGTCCGAAGGGCTGACTCGGTGGGACGTACCCCGACCCCGAGCTGAAAAAGGCACTTGGTCCTGGGGGAATGTTACGTCCCCAGACCAAAGGGCTGACTCGGTGGGACATGGCCCGACCCCGAGCTGAGAAAGGCACTTGGTCCTGGGGGAATGTTACGTCCCCAGACCAAAGGGCTGACTCGGTGGAACATGGCCCGACCCCGAGCTGAGAAAGGCACTTGGTCATGGGGGAATGTTACGTCCCCAGTCCGAAGGGCTGACTCGGTGGGACGTACCCCGACCCCGAGCTGAAAAGGGCACTTGGTCCTGGGGGAATGTTACGTCCCCAGTCCGAATGGCTGACTCGGTGGGACGTACCCCGACCCCGAGCTGAAAAAGGCACTTGGTCCTGGGGGAATGTTACGTCCCCAGTCCGTAGGGCTGACTCGGTGGGACGTACCCCGACCCCGAGCTGAAAAAGTCATTTGGTCCTGGGGGAATGTTACGTCCCCAGTCCGAAGGGCTGACTCGGTGGGACGTACCCCGACCCCGAGCTGAGAAAAAGGCACTTGGTCCTGGGGGAATGTTACGTCCCCAGACCAAGGGCTGACTCGGTGGGACATGGCCCGACCCCGAGCTGAGAAAGGCACTTGGTCATGGGGGAATGTTACGTCCCCAGTCCGAAGGGCTGACTCGGTGGGACGTACCCCGACCCGAGCTGAAAAGGGCACTTGGTCCTGGGGGAATGTTACGTCCCCAGTCCGAATGGCTGACTCGGTGGGACGTACCCCGACCCCGAGCTGCTGAAAAAGGCACTTGGTCCTGGGGGAATGTTACGTACCCAGTCCGAAGGGCTGACTCAGTGGGACGTACCCCGACCCCGAGCTGAAAAAGGTACTTGGTCATGGGGGAATGTTACGTCCCCAGTCCGAAGGGCTGACTCGGTGGGACATACCCCGACCCCGAGCTGAAAAAGGCACTTGGTCCTGGGGGAATGTTACGTCCCCAGTCCGAAGGGCTGACTCGGTGGGACGTACCCCGAACCCGAGCTGAAAAAGGCACTTGGTCCTGGGGGAATGTTACGTCCCCAGTCCGAAGGGCTGACTCGGTGGGACATACCCCGACCCCGAGCTGAAAAAGGCACTTGGTCCTGGGGGAATGTTACGTCCCCAGTCCGAAGGGCTGACTCGGTGGGACATACCCCGACCCCGAGCTGAAAAAGGCACTTGGTCCTGGGGGAATGTTACGTCCCCAGTCCGAAGGGCTCACTCGGTGGGACGTACCCCGACCCCGAGCTGAAAAAGGCAATTGGTCATGGGGGAATGTTACGTCCCCAGTCCGAAGGGCTGACTCGGTGGGACATACCCCGACCCCGAGCTGAAAAGGCACTTGGTCTTGGGGGAATGTTACGTCCCCGGTCCGAAGGGCTGACTCGGTGGGACGTACCCCAACCGAGCTGAAAAGGCACTTGGTCCTGGGGGAATGTTACGTCCCCGGTCCGAAGGGCTGACCCGGTGGGACGTACCCCGTCCCCAAGCTGAAAAAGGCACTTGGTCCTGGGGGAATGTTACATCCCCAGTCCGAAGGGCTGACTCGGTGGGACGTACCCCGACCCCGAGCTGAAAAAGGCACTTGGTCCTGGGGGAATGTTACGTCCCCAGTCCGAAGGGCTGACTCGGTGGGACGTACCCCGACCCCGAGCTAAAAAGGCACTTGGTCCTGGGGGAATGTTATGTCCCCAGTCCGAAGGGCTAACTCGGTGGGACATACCCCGACCCCGAGCTGAGAAAGGCACTTGGTCCTGGGGGAATGTTACGTCCCCAGACCAAAGGGCTGACTCGGTGGGACATGGCCCGACCCCGAGCTGAGAAAGGCACTTGGTCATGGGGGAATGTTACGTCCCCAGACCGAAGGGCCGACTCGGTGGGACGTACCCCGACCCCGAGCTGAGAAAGGCATTTGGTCCTGGGGGAATGTTACGTCCCCAGTCCGTAGGGCTGACTCGGTGGGACGTACCCCGACCCCGAGCTGAAAAAGTCATTTGGTCCTGGGGGAATGTTACGTCCCCAGTCCGAAGGGCTGACTCAGTGGGACGTACCCCGACCCCGAGCTGAAAAGGGCACTTGGTCCTGGGGGAATGTTACGTCCCCAGACCTAAGGGCTGACTCGGTGGGACGTACCCCGACCCCGAGCTGAAAAAGGCACTTGGTCCTGGGGGAATGTTATGTCCCCAGCCCGAAGGGCTGACTCGGTGGGACATGGCCCGACCCCCCGAACTGAGAAAGGCACTTGGTCCTGGGGGAATGTTACGTCCTCAGTCCGAAGGGCTGACTCGGTGGGACGTACCTCGACCCCGAGCTGAAAAATGCACTTGGTCCTGGGGGAATGTTACGTCCCCCGTCCGAAGGGCTGACTCGGTGGGACGTACCCCGACCCCGAGCTGAAAAAGGCACTTGGTCCTGGGGGAATGTTACGTCCCCAGACCAAAGGGCTGACTCGGTGGGACATGGCCCGACCCCGAGCTGAGAAAGGTACTTGGTCCTGGGGGAATGTTACATCCCTAGACCAAAGGGCTGACTCGGTGGGACATGGCCCGACCCCGAGCTGAGAAAGGCACTTGTCCTGGGGGAATATTACGTCCCTAGTCCGAAGGGCTGACTCGGTGGGACGTACCCCGACCCCAAGCTGAAAAAGGCGCTTGGTCCTGGGAGAATGTTACGTCCCCAGTCCGAAGGGCTGACTCGGTGGGACGTACCTCGACCCCGAGCTGAAAAACTAAGTGTCCTCGGCGGAGCAAAATCCAACACTGAGTCGAATAACCAAGCGGCCTCGGCGGAACGAAATTCAGGCCCGAGCCGAATAAACATGCGGCATTGGCGGAACGAAATCCGTCCCCGAGCCCAATAACCAAGCGGCCTGGCGGAACGAAATCCAACCCCGGCCGAATAAAGTTACGTCCCCAGTCCGAAGGGCTGACTCGGTGGGACGTACCCCGACCCCGAGCTGAAAAAGGCACTTGGTCCTGGGGGAATGTTACGTCCCCAGTCCGAAGGGCTGACTCAGTGGGACGTACCCCGACCCCGAGCTGAAAAAGGCACTTGGTCCTGGGGGAATGTTACGTCCCCAGACCAAATGGCTGACTCGGTGGGACATGGCCCGACCCCGAGCTGAGAAAGGTACTTGGTCCTGGGGGAATGTTACGTCCCCAGACCAAAGGGCTGACTCGGTGGGACATGACCCGACCCCGAGCTGAGAAAGACACTTGGTCTTGGGGGAATATTACGTCCCTAGTCCGAAGGGCTGACTCGGTGGGACGTACCCCGACCCCAAACTTAAAAAGGCGCTTGGTCCTGGGAGAATGTTACGTCCCCAGTCCGAAGGGCTGACTCGGTGGGACGTACCTCGACCCCGAGCTGAAAAACTAAGTGTCCTCGGCGGAGCAAAATCCACCCCCGAGTCGAATAACCAAGCGGCCTCGACGGAACGAAATTCAGCCCCGAGCCGAATAAACATGCGGCCTTGGCGGAACGAAATCCGTCCCTGAGCCGAATAACCAAGCGGCCTGGCGGAACGAAATCCAGCTCCGAGCCGAATAAAGTTACGTCCCCAGTCCGAAGGGCTGACTCGGTGGGACGTACCCCGACCCCGAGCTGAAAAAGGCACTTGGTCCTGGGGGAATGTTACGTCCCCAGTCCGAAGGGCTGACTCGGTGGGACGTACCCCGACCCCGAGCTGAAAAAGGCACTTGGTCCTGGGGGAATGTTACGTCCCCAGTCCGAAGGGCTGACTGGGTGTGACGTACCCCGAACCCGAGCTGAAAAAGGCACTTTGTCCTGGGGGAATGTTACGTCCCCAGTCCAAAGGGTTGACTCGGTGGGACGTACCCCGACCCCGAGCTGAGAAAGGCACTTGGTCCTGGGGGAATGTTACGTCCCCAGACCAAAGGGCTGACTCGGTGGGACATGCCCGACCCCGAGCTGAGAAAGGCACTTTGTCCTGGGGGATGTTACGTCCCCAGACCAAAGTGCTGACTCGGTGGGACATGGCCCGACCCCCCGAACTGAGAAAGGCACTTGGTCCTGGGGGAATGTTACGTCCCCAGTCCGAAGGGCTGACTCGGTGGGACGTTACCCCGACCCCGAGCTGAAAAAGGCACTTGGTCCTGGGGGAATGTTACGTCCCTAGTCCGAAGGGCTGACTCGGTGGGACGTACCCCGACCCCGAGCTGAAAAAGGCACTTGGTCCTGGGTGAATGTTACGTCCCCAGTCCAAAGGGCTGACTCGATGGGACGTACCCCGACCCCAAGCTGAAAAAGGCACTTGGTCCTGGGGGAATGTTACGTCCCCAGTCCGAATGGCTGACTCGGTGGGACGTACCCCGACCCCGAGCTGAAAAAGGCATTTGGTCCTGGGGGAATGTTACGTCCCCAGACCAAAGTGCTGACTCGGTGGGACATGGCCCGACCCCGAGCTGAGAAAGGTACTTGGTCCTGAGGGAATGTTACGTCCCCAGACCAAAGGGCTGACTCGGTGGGACATGGCCCGACCCCGAGCTGAGAAAGGCACTTGGTCCTGGGGGAATATTACGTCCCTAGTCCGAAGGGCTGACTCGGTGGGACGTACCCCGACCCCAAGCTTAAAAAGGCGCTTGGTCCTGGGAGAATGTTACGTCCCCAGTCCGAAGGGCTGACTCGGTGGGACGTACCTCGACCCCGAGCTGAAAAACTAAGTGTCCTCGGCGGAGCAAAATCCACCCCCGAGTCGAATAACCAAGCGGCCTCGGCAGAACGAAATTCAGCCCCGAGCCGAATAAAATGCGGGCTTGGCGGAACGAAATCCAGCCCCAAGCCGAATAACCAAGCGGCCTGGGCGGAACGAAATCCAGCCCCGAGCCGAATAAACATGCGGCCTAAGCGGAACGAAATCCAGCCCCGAGCCGAAAAGAGACATCGGTCTCGGCGGTACAAGAGCAGACTCGAGCCGGAAAGAAACATCGGTCTCAGCGGTACAATAGCAGACCCTTTTTGGGATCTGTTGCCTTCTCTTCCATCCTCTTCAGTTTGTCCATCATGGATTTTAGAAGGATTTTATTTTCCTCCCTATCTTTCTTCATATTTTCCTCTATCTTCTCCATCCAATCTGTTGTTGAACTCCCTGATGACTGGTGATTTCCATCTTCTGCCATCGTCTTACTACGCCAGCTGCTTTTTGTAACATTCCCCACAGACGGCGCCAACTGTTGACGGCTGATTTTGGTCTCAGGGCAATATGGGAATATTACTCCCGAGACAATCCTCCCTCAATAGTGAATTTGTTTGGTTATGGGAACCAAAAGCAAACTTAGCAAAAGACAGATAAATACGCCAATCGACAAGGATATTTTACGTGGTTCGGCGGATCTTGGTCCAACCTACGTCTACGGGCACAAAAATGATGATACTTTTATTACTCAAATAAGCTCATCAGCTTTGTTTCTTGTTTTTTACAAGTTTGATAATAATGATTCTTATCTTGATATTGATTCTCCCCTCCTTCTACACTCTACCTACTACCCTCCTATTTATAATGGTGAAGAAATCAGATTCCTATTTGTACAAGAATTCCCATTTGGAGATGGTTTCCTTTTCCTATAAGGATTCCTAGTCAAAAACTACCTTTACTTCCATTATCATACTAGGACATTGACTTACTAGTTTACCCCATGAAAGTAGGATAACTTATTATATTATCTTGTATGGATAGAATGCCTTATCTTCCCGAACATGTCTTGCCCTATGCTTGGTTTTCACGAGGTCGGTCTTCATGTGGTCGGTCATAATAGTCTTTTGTACTGAGAATGCTATTGTCGACCTAATAATTGCTCGGTCATCTTGAACTCAAGTGCTCGGTCACTAACCGTAAAGTTCCCATCCCCTTACTGTTTAACTCTTTAGTGGTCGGGTCGGCATTAATAATCTTGACTGAGAAGTGAATTACCTTTTTACCCCCGTCGTGCTGCTTTAAATAACATAGTGCCTGAAAAACAACATCAACCACTAATATAATTAGATTGTCTAATAATATGCTCAGATTATATTTATATATTATTAATTAGATTAATAATATTTATTGTCAAAAATGAAAATTATGTTAAAATAGTTTAACTTAATGTTTTCTAGAATTCTTTGATTATGAGATAATCAATTTAGTAATAATTATTAGATAATTACTACAACATAATTGAAAGTAATTTAATTATTATTAAGGTAGTGATTTTTATTTACCTTGGAGACAAAGCCATATGGCTTGCCATGCTCTCCAACTTATTATGTCTATTAGGTTGGCATGTATTCACCTAATTGTTTTGTCATTAGCTAATCCATTTTTTACTTTGGTATGGCACCACATTTATGTGTTTGCCATTGAAAGAAATCATTAGATGCTTAATGACAAGTCATTGTCTTTAGCTTATCATTTCTATTCTTTGGTATGGCATTCACATTTTTGTGTTGTCCATTGCAAGAAAGCATTATATACTTAATGACAAGGTTAGTTGGCTTGTGTAAGAGAATATAATCTCTACCATTCCTCTCACTTATAAGGTTAGCATTTTTACATTCATTCACACAAGTACAAAGGAGAGAAAATAGAGAGAGTTCAAGCATTCACAAGTGTTGTGAGAGTGTTTGAAATTCCAAAAGCCAAACACCATTGTGACATCTTTATTCTCTAAATTGTTTAGAGTTAATAATCTTTTTAAGTGAAGCTCACAATTCGGTTTGTTGGTTTTGAGTCATAGTTCAGAAGATCGAGTGGTTGATCCAAGCGTTGGACATCAAATGATTGAATTTCGGCTACTACAACAAAGGAAGAAGGCAAAGAAAATTTTAAAGATTAATACCGGAGCCGGTGCCCACACAAGTAAGCGCTAAGGAAAGTCGTTTCCTACAATTGATATCAGAGCTTAAGGTTGAAAAGTTTTCTTAACCCTTCTCATTTTAGTTTTAATAATTTATACGAGATAAAGATTATTAAAATGCATGTTGTGATGAGTAGGCACAATTAGATTCATGAGATGAATGGATTTAATGTTCATGTGATGAATGTTTACTTTTGATTCATGTGATGAATGTATTGCGTTGATCGTTAATTTTTCCGGCTCTTGATTTTAGCATTGGAAATGTAAGACCATAAGGTCATATTCTTTCAAGTGTTGTACATTTATTTCCTTTGTAATAAGTCCATTATGTAACCTTATTTGTAACTGGGAGGAGCCGATGCCGTGAAGGACTTATGACGGAAAAATTCCGCGAAGAACTCAACAACACTCCATGGAATAAGATTTGAAGACCAAGTGATGCCTTGGATTTATTGTAGTTATTATATTAGTATAGAAAAATAAGAGCCCGGTCAACGTAATTTGAAATATGTATGTTTTTGCAATTTCCAGCCCTGGAAACTAGTTTGCGTCGCGATGCGACCCTTAGCGCGTTGCTACGCATAACTCATGCGAGAGCAACCTGAGGCTACTGCCTCGATCATGTCATGACGCAGGTCCCTAGCGTGGTTTATGGACGTCGCGACATCCACTCCTTTGTGTCGCGACAGACCCAGTCTGGGTAAAAATGTATATTTTAAAGTGTTTAATAATATGTCATATAGCCTAGGTTGCATACTCTTGCATTTTCACATCCATAACATGTAGATATGCATGATATTCTAGTCATTAAAAAGGATTTATGTAATTTAAAAGTTAAATAAGAATATGAGATGCATACAAAGGGATTAATAAGATTAACTGGTTTAAAGGTTTAAAAATTACGAATTCAAGTTTTAGAAATAAATGGACCTTATGAGTACATTATTTTCCTTGGTATATCGGATGGAAACCCGACATAAATTTCATAGCCGATTCCGATGGACGATAATATGGTTTGCACTCGGATACAATACCACGTACATTTGGAATAAAATATATTTTTATATCGATTAAATGCTTTAATGACATTTGGTCTGTTAGTTGAATTCTAAATTTTAAAACCCATTAATGGACTAATAATTTAATTGTTAAATTGATTAGATCACTAAAGAAACTTGATTAAATTAGTTTAATTAAGTTAATTGGTTAGAAGAGACAAATCGGGATTAGTAAATAAAATTTTAAGAGTTAAATTGGTTTAAATCACTAAATTATCAACTAGTATTAATAACGTTATGACTTTAGCCGAGCATAATCTAAGATTAATAAGATACTAGTGAGATAGAAACCTTACACTTCGAAATAGCGAGTGGGAGAGGGGTTTTACCACAATATATCCCACGATCTCCATTGTTATCCAGAAATGTGAGATTCAATAGGCACCTCGAGACGGTTTTGCTTTCATCCCATTACAGATGGTGTCCTTTTTGGGTCAATATCAAGTTTGGATTCGGAAAGGATATGGACTCTAGATGTATCTGGTGATTTGACCTACCCTACGGTGGCTCTTCACTAGTTAAGTCCAAGGTTTCTGAAATAATGGGTCACACTCACAAAGGAATGATTAAGTTGTTAATCAAGGTTTCCTTGATCAAAATAATGGTAGTTGATTAATATAGGAATAAGAGTTATGGCTGAAACCATTGGTTCACGTATCAATGTGCAAAGCCAGGTGACAATGATCATGGAAACCCTTCCGAAGCGTTTCCTGCAATTTAAAAGCAACTGTTATATGAATAAGTTGATTTTCACGTTGACTGAACTACTAAATGACCTCGTAGGTCCAATACTGAGGCGAATGTTGCCGAATCTTCTAAATCTGTAAAGAAGAAGAAGAAAGGCAATTGGAAGGCTAAGGCAAAACAAATGAAAAATAAAAACAACAAAATCTCTACACGAACCAATGGAAAAGGACAATGTTTCCATTATGAACTATTGGGAAGCGGCCGCGAGTGCACAGCGGAAAATAAAAATTATTATGCCACTTTCCCATTGCCCAAGACCCATTTGTTTTTATTATTCTACAAGCCTAGGCATGTTACTATATATTCTAAGCATAAAACTCATAAAACATGCAAAGAACATAAACCTAAACATGCTAACTATCATAATAACTCTAATTAAAATAAAGAAAGAAAAAGACTTACTTGAACCGTAGACTCATCCAGTCCTCCCTCCAATCTACAAGCTTTTATCTAACTCGTCAAGCTCTTCCACGTTCCAAAGAGCCACCCAAGTGTGTGGCCTCCAAAGATGCACACACCAAAGCCAAAACTCAACGACAAGACTACGCCTTGAGTGCATGGGTATTTTGCCTTTTGGTGCTAGCCTAGGCAAATACCTCAAAAATTTTAACTCGAGGTTCCTCTAGTCAATTAGACTTAAGGATCCTCAAAATCAGTGGCTTACTCTTAAACTTTAGAGTTGCTCACTTATATAAACCCAAGATATGAAAGGTTTGGTGTAAAAATTTGTGAAGAATTCTTTGGGTTTATATAGTGCTCCAAAGACAACAAAATTAATTAAGAATCTGATGTGGGATAAAGGCTAATTTAATCTTAGCCATTGGATCTTAATTTAGTGGTTAAATGAGATTATAAAACCCTAATAAGAGTTTGGGCCGAATTGGAATTCAAAACAAATAACAATTTTTTTTTACTATTCTTGTGAATAGTATTTTTTTATTCCAATTCCCAAAGTGCCCCCATCGTCACTCACCAATCCCTAAGCCACTATGGAACCTCATAAATGATCTGTTCAGTAATTAAACACATTGAACCATTTATGAACAATTCCTACACCAATCATATATGTTGTTATATTTGTATTGTGCACTGTTAACCATTGATTTTGACTTTGTTGTGTGTGACCTTTTGGGTTCCCCTCAAGTTGGACATGAAATGAATCGTGATAATTTAATCGAACATAAATTATCCTCCAATCAGATGGTCGTTCGATTTCAATTCAATGACCAAGGTTGACATCTAGCAACATGCCAAGGCCCCCAAATGAGAAGGAAAGATATATATACCCATTCTGTATGTGGATATTTCTCCTTAGATAATTTGATTCCATGACAAGTAGGTAAATTACCTCTTTTGGAATCTTCTATTTTGAATCTTTTCAAAACTTTATCTATGTACATAGATTGAGAAAGTCCTAACAACCTCTTAGATCTATTACGGTAGATCTTAATGTCGAGGATGTAGGCCGCTTCTCCCAAATCTTTCATGGAGAAATTCTGAGATAACCATTGCTTGGTGGCTTGCATCATGGGAATATCATTCCCGAATGATTAATATGTCATCGACATATAATACAAGAAAAACAACATCACTCCTACTACTTTTCCTGTAAACATAAGGCTCGTCTATATTTTTGATGAAGTCAAATTCTTTGATTGTCTCATCAAATTGTATATTCCAACTTCTGGAGGCTTGCTTGAGTCCGTAAATGGATCGTTTAATCTTGCATACTTTATTATGATCATCCTTAGATGCAAACCCCTCAGGTTGTGTCATATAGACTTCCTCTACGAGGTTCCCATTAAGGAAAGCTGTTTTGACATCCATCTGCCAAATCTCATAATCAAAGTGTGCAGCTAGTGCCAGTAAAATTCGAATGGACTTTATCATTGCAACATGCGAGAAGGTTTCATCATAGTCAATTCCTTAGATTTGTCTATAACCTTTCGCCACCAACCTAGCCTTATAGGTTTGGATGTTGCCTTCTGCTTAGTTTTACGCTTGTAAATCCACTTGCAGCCTATGGGTTTTATCCCTTCAGGTGCATCTACCAAGTCCCAGACTTGATTCTGATACATAAAGTCTATTTCGATTTCATGGCCTCAAGCCACTTGACTGAATCAATGTCACGCATTGCTTCATCATAACTGGTGGGATCGTCATTATCAATGACCTGATCATGTTCCTCATCATTATGGAAACCATATCTTTCAGGCTAATGTCTTTCCCTACCAGACCTTCTGAGTTCATAACCTTGTGGTTGTTCCGTCGCTGCCCTTTTGAGGGGCCTGGGGTTTAGTTCTATGTTAGTTTGTTCTTCTCGTACCTCATCGAGGTCAAGTCTACTCCCACTATATTTCTTGAGAAGGAATTCATTCTCTAGAAATTTAGCATTTCGTGAGACAAATGTTCTTTTTCATTCATTGGGACGTAGAACACGTATACTCTTGAGTTCAAGGCATATCCTACAAACTTACATTTAACTGCCCTATCATCCAATTTGTTAGTTTGTGTGAGCTTGATATATGCGTCACATCCCCAAATTCTTAGATAACTAAGACTAGGACGTTCCCAGACCATAACTCATATGGTGTTTGACTAACAGTCTTGGAAGGAACTTGGTTTAGTAGTAGTGTTGCAGTTTCTAAAGCAAGACCCCAAAATGAAAGAGGTAGATCCGTGTCTGGCATCATTGATCGGATCATATCTAATAATGTCTGATTTCTCCTTTCGGAGACCCCATTATGTTGTGGAGTTCCCGGAGGAGTCCACTGGGAAACAATGCCATTTTCTCTCAAGTAATCTTGAAATTCGTTGCTTAAGTATTCACCACCTCGGTCAGACCTTAGTGACTTAATACTTTTATTAAGCTGGTTTTCTACTTCAGCCTTGAAGTCTTTGAATTTCTCAAAGGCTTCAAATTTGTACCGCATAAGGTACACATACCCATATCGCGAATGATCATCGATAAAGGTAATGAAGTAGGAGAATCCACCTCTAGCGGTGACTGACATTGGTCCGCATACATCAGAGTGTATGAGTTCTAATGTCTCCGCTGTATGCTGTCACTTACCTTTGAAGGGTAATTTGGTCATTTTACCAAGTAAACAAGACTCACAAGTTCCATAAGGTTTATATTTGAAGGGTTTGAAATACCCATCCTTATGTAGCTTAGTTAATCTTGTTTCATTGATATGACCTAAGCGACTGTGCCATAGAAGTGATTCATTGAGATTATTCGAGTTAACGTTGTATATATTAGAGGTTGAACATTCTTTGTTAGTTTGTAAGACATAGATACCATTATTCAAAATACCATCTCCATATTTTATTTCATTGAAATAAATATAACATTCATTACAACTTATTAGGCATGAAAAGCCTTTATTACATAAAGAAGAAATTGAAATGATGTTCTTTACTAGAGAAGGTACATAAACACAATCTTCTAAGTCTAAAACTAAACAATTCGGCAAAACTAATGAATAAGTCCCTACGCACATGCAGCCAGTTTTGCTCCATTACCCATACGTAAGTCAACCTCCCCATGACGGAGTCTCCTACTATTTCTCAGGCCCTGCACATTGTTACACAATGAGTCCCACAACGGTGTCAAGCACCCAAGTAGAAGGTTCAGAGTTTTGAGAATATAGTTCAATCATATATAACATACCTGAAGCATTGGGCTTATTGGCCTCTTGGGCTTCCCTAGCTTCTTGGCTTTCAAGGATCTTCCGTCTTTCTTCCAATGACCCTTCTTTCAACAAAAGAAACATTTCCTTTTTCCCTTTTTCTTCTCCACCTTACCATTGGATTTAGGTGATCTGGAGCCTTGGCCTTGCCCTTATTTTTCTTTGGGCCTCGTGGCTTCAGGTCCGTACCCGTAAGCATGACGGAGGTTTTAAGCTCCTTTTCAAGTCACTCTCTGCTTGCTTTATTAGATTGTGTAATTCACTAAAGTAGCTTCGTTATTAGAAGATGAAACTGCATAAAGTTAGAGATAATTCTTGGTAAGGACTGAAGAATTAGATCGTGACCTATCTCATGATCCATGATGAACCCGAGGTTGGCCAATTTTTCAATGTGGCCAATCATCTTTAAGCACATGTCCACTAACAGATCATTCCTTATACCTTGTTTGGAATAAGGCACATGACACTTGGAATCTCACGGTATGAACAGAAGTTGCATACAACTCCTTCAAGTGAAAGATGATGGTTTGAGCATCCAAATCTTCGTGAGCTTTCTGAAGTTCGTCCGACATAGAGCCAAGCATTATGCAAACTGCTTGCTCATCATCATCGACGAGTTTCTTCCAAGCATCAATTGTATCTTGGTCAGCATCTTCTGCGGGTTCAGGGGAAATGGTCTTTCAAGAACATAGAAAATCTTTTCCTGTCGTAAGATAATTTTAAGGTTTCGAAACCAGTCATTGTAGTTGTCCCCTTTGAGCTTATGCTCATCAAGGATGGAACAAAGTGATACTCTGTTTGCCATTTGAATGTTTGTAAAATATTTTAACCCACCTGTTAAGAGAAAATGTTAAAATTAGGAATATGTTTTCATTAATGTTTTATAATAACATGGGCTTTTAATATTATGAAGTTGCTCCCACTCAATTGTTTTAAAATTTTTAGTAAATCGCATCAACCCCAATATGATGGATTTCTTGTGGGCATGGATCCCATTTTCATCATTTCATAACTCCAACTAGGGCCGGTCGTTATAAATACGATAATTAGGTAGGTTCCCAACCAATTCATGATATAAATCACAATTCCTTGATCATTGGGTTGGGCAATCAAATATGCCATAGCTTATGCTAGTCCTTGTGGACACCCAATCTTTGCCACTAAGTTATAAGACCACGCCTAAGGGTCGCTGCGTCTTATGACTCAGAAAATTCAAACCATTGTCAATAGTACGATTTAGGGACAAATGGGTATTGGTCAGTCTGGTAAAGCCTAGTCCTGCCAATACGGTTTAAGCCCTTTGGGTCTATACTTTACAATGGGAGGCAATTTTAGACTTAAATTATTATTGAGGATTTTAGCAAGTTTAGTGAATAACTGTCAAACGGATTCCTCCATTGAAAATTCCCCAGAGGAAGGGTGGAGCGAACTCTCTTAAATACCCTTGCCTCTTAGGCTATTATTGCCTTGGTGACAGGAATAAACAATAGATCCTCCAAATTAGTCCAACACTTTAAATATACTTTAGGGTAACTTTGAGTAAATGATTGTTTCCTTTTTGCTATAAAAAGGTAGTGAGTGAAGAAAGACACCAAATCATTATCTAACTCTAGTAATACCTTTGGTTAAATTAACTTTAGTTTGGAAGTTTTATTAACCCATTGGTCTCAACCCACTTGTATCTTTTATATGTCTTTTATTATAAAAAGTGATTTATATTTATTAGCCTTAAAGGTAATAAATCTCTAAGTTCATCACGGAATAATTACTTAGCTAAGGGATAAGCAATACACTCTCTATTTCTTAGAAAGTCTCTAGATGCTTGCACCCTTAAATAATCATGCCAATTCTAATCATACATAGAATCATCAAGCATATGAGTTTTAATGTTGGAATTATTTTAGGAATTAAATAACTTTGATTAATATTTAATTATGATATTGCATTTTATTTTATTCAAATAAATTTACTATTCACGTTTTTCTGCAGACGCGTGAACTTTAATGCAATTTCACAATTCAAATCGTGCAAAACTTGTGCCTAAAATTAAGTTCAGGGTGTTAGCTTTCCAACTAGCTTTTACACACCCAATTTTGAGTTCAAATGAGTGAGAACTAATCAAAAAACAAAAGGCATGTTGATACCACTGTTGGGAAGCGGCCGCGAGTGCGCAGCGGAAAATCAAAATTATTAAGCCGCCTTCCCTTTGCCCAAGACCTATTTGTTTTTATTATTCTCCAAGCCTAGGCATGTTACTATATATTCTAAGTATAAAACTTATAAAACAACAAAACATAAACCTAACATGCTAACTATCATAAGAACTCTAATTAAAATAAAGAAAGAAAAAGACTTACTTGAACCGTAGACTCCTCTAGTCCTCCCTCCAATCTACAAGCTTTTCTCGAACTCCGTAAGCTCTTCCACGTTCCAAAGAGCCACCCAAATGTGTGGCCTCCAAAGATGCACACACCAAAGCCAAAACTCAACGGCAAGACTACGCCTTGAGTGCATGGGTATTTTACCATTGGTGCTTGCCTAGGCAAATACCTTAAAACTTTTAACTCGAGGTTCCTCTAGTCAATTAGACTTAAGGATCCTCAAAATCAGTGGCTTACTCTTAAACTTTAGAATTGCTCACTTATATAAACCCAAGATATGAAAGGTTTGGTGTAAAAATTTGTGAAGAATTCATTATGTTTATATAGTGCTCCAAAGACAAAAAAATTAATTAAGAATCCGATGTGGGATAAAGCTAATTTTATCTTAGCAATTGTATCTTAATTTAGTGGTTAAATGAGATTATAAAACCCTAATAAGAGTTTAGGCCGAATTGGAATTCAAAACAAATAACAAATTTTTTTTACTATCAATGTGAATAGTATTATTTTTATTCCAATTCCCAAAGTGCCCCCATCGTCATTCACCAATCCCTAAGCCACTATGGAACCTCATAAATGGTCTATTCAATAATTAAACATATTGAACCATTTATGAACAATTCCTACAGCAATCATATATGTTGTTATATTTGTACTGTGCACTGTTAACCATTGATTTCGACTTTGTTGTGTGTGACCTTTTAGGTTCCCATCAAGTTGGATATGAAATGAATCATGATAATTTAATCAAACATAAATTATCCTCCGACAGATGGTCGTTCGATTTCAATGACTAAGCTTGACATCTAGCAACATGCCAAGGCCCCCAAATGAGAAGGAAAGATATATATACCCATTATGTATGCGATTTACATATGATACGGTCTCTCGCCTCACTGTATCCCCACTTATTGACCTAGGGGACGAATATTGTCTACCCATATGGTCAAAGGTATGATGTTGATAGTGTCATTAATCGTGCTAACCCAAGAATCTCACATGATTCTTCCACTGTGGCCACAGTCTCAAGCACTGATCACACATATCAACCCGCGAACTGGAATAATACTCTTATAAGAAAATATTATCCGAGAGAGTGGCGATTCTCTGTTGTTGTAGGACACAGAAACTGACGACGCTGTTCTAGGCTCACGGCCTAGTTGGGAGTACGAAATAACATGGAGTCGCCACCCGGTGTGAACCGGGACAAAGATTTAAGGCCGCACTCACCCCTCGCAAGGGAAGACCTCAAACTATTGGGTTCGGAATGGTCCCTTACTTATGTCACTTGTAATGATATGATTTGTGCAATAAACTAACTGAATCTATTCAACATTCATGCTCAAGGGTAATCTACGCCTAAGTCCGCATGCATAATAGTAACAATGAGAACCTATATCTAAGTTCGCATACTTCAAAGTAAGTTGTCATAACGGCAAACACGCAATAGCATACAATCATCAAACAAGCATGCTCAATTATCTAATGCGGAAAATAAATAGGAATTCAAGCATAAATATAAATTAAATCCCTAATGTGATATAAAACAACCTAATCATGCATAAAGAAAGAAAATTCTACCGACTAAACCATGCTTAAGATAACTAACATGCTAACAACCTAATCATGCTCGAATACAATGTTAGATGGATGAAACAAGTGTATCTCTCAAGCGGTACGTGGCGTTGTATCCCGAGTACAAACCGCACTACCGTCCATTCGGATTCGGCTACGAAATTTACGTCCGGGTTTCCATCCGATATACCACAAAAGGGAACACACATTCCGCTCATACAATATTCACATCATGCCTCAACAAACGACTCTCATGCGATAATATATTAAAATAAATAACAAAAACGAAAAATAATCAACAAAGAAAGTGCCCTCAGGTCTAACCTCTTTTGTCGTCTCTTGAAAGCGCGTTACACGACCGTCAGAAGGGTTGATATTCCGCAACTTTCATGGTTCACTAATCCAACATTTTTCCTCGCAGTTTCGCTGTTGGGATGCTGTTTTCACTCTGTTTCGCTGCTGTTTATGTTGTATTTTCTGGTCACTGGTTTAAGTCAACTTAGGGACTGTTTTGGGCAATTTTTTAGGGGCAGTTTTGGGTTAATTCGGGGTTATTTATTCACTGTTTTGGCTGTGTGTAGGGCCTGTTTCTGTGTGGTTTAAGGACTATTTGGGGCTGTTTGTGGAGGGTTATTTGTGGTAGTTTGTGACGTTGAATAGGGGGTGTTGGGGCAGTGGCTTTGCGTGAAGATGAGGGCAAATTTGTGGTGTTGTGGCGTGTGTATTACACTCGGCTAGTGGGGGGCTTGCTGAAGGCTTGTTACGTGCGTGGTTCAAGGTAGTGTGAGGGGTTCTTATTGGCGTCAAATAGGGGCTGTTTTAAGGAGTGTGACGTGAAGATTTATTT
Organism: Zanthoxylum bungeanum; assembly: GCA_019454045.1. Classification (NCBI taxonomy): domain Eukaryota; kingdom Viridiplantae; phylum Streptophyta; class Magnoliopsida; order Sapindales; family Rutaceae; genus Zanthoxylum; species Zanthoxylum bungeanum. The sequence continues at coordinate 76,017 of SKCR01035460.1, forward strand.
GTTTATTGTGAGTGGGTTGCTTGAGGGTTGAGTGGGCAGGTGCTACGTGAAGGGTAGTGGCTAATACCTTAGTGAAGGGTGTGTGCTGTGTAGTGAGGGGCTTGTGACTAGGGTTGCTGTGGCGTGAAGGGCAAAGATATGTGGTGATTGTGCAATGAGTGTGCTAGGTGTGAGGTGTTTCCGTGAAAGAGAAAGATGAAGACATCCCCTAGGTTTATTTGTTGTTTTTGTCGAGTGTGTGAGATAAAGTATAGAGGGCCGAGAAGGGTAGAGAGAGATAAGAGAGTAAGCGCTGGTGGTTGTCTCACGGCTTTGAGAGAGAAGATGAGAGTGTAGCTGTGTAGGGTTTTATTATTTGGTGAGGCTGTGAGTATTTTGGTGGGAGCTGTGCGCTGAAGGAAGGGGCTGTTGAACTGTTACTGCCGAGTTAGTGAGGGAGAGGGTGTCTAGGGTTTGTTGTTGCTTATATAGTGAGAGGGTAGGGTTAGGGTTTTTATGCATGGATTTATGTGTGTATTTAATTTTAATTATTTAAGACAAGAAATTATTTAAATTTGGTGAGTGAATTATTTAAATTAGGGGAGTGATTTATTTATTTTTAGGAATTGATTTATTTAATTTTGGTATTAGGTTTAATTTAATTTCAATTTGGTTATTTAATTTTGACATGTATTTTAAATGTTTTTAATTATTTAATTGTGAGAAGTGATTTAATGGGTTTGGTGTGTTTTAAAATGGAGGTCCAACAAGCGAATCCGAAGCTAAACACGTGAACTAAATCCAACAAAAAGCGTCGATTATTGACTCTTCCATTCCGACGTCCGTTTCCCGTGACTTCCGCGACTTAAAAGGTAGTGCCTCCAAATGAGACTCGTTATCGGGTTTCACATGTAAAAATGCAATGCCTACAGTCGCCCCCAATTTGATGGGACTTGTGCAGTGTGTGACAATGACAATCCTATCAAAGTTACGCAATGCATTTTCACTTACCTGGCTCGTCTGCTGCCTCGAGCTGAGTTGGTGCTGCAGTGGACCTCGATCCTGGGACGCATCCCCGATAACTGGAACTGACAACGGGGGCACCTCAACCCTGGGTATCTCGACCCAATACCGCTAACAATAGGGACCTCGCCCTTAATATGATGATGTAGTGGGCACCTCGACCCTGGGACGCATCCCGGAACTACAACCGACAAAAGGGGCACCTCGACCCTGGGCACCTCGACTTAACACCGCTGAAAATGGGGACCTCACCCTCAAACTGATGATGTAGTGGGCACCTCAACCCTGGGACGCATCCCGTAACTACAACAGACAACGGGGGCACCTCGACCCTGGGTACCTCGACCCCAACACTGCTGATAATAGGGACCTCACCCTCAAACTGATGATGATGTGGGGCTTCGCCCCAAAGCCGATATGGGCTCGCCCCTGGGACTTATCCCCAAAAATGAAACTACGCTGACGCTGTTTGGCTCATTTCTGCTGCTTTCTCTTTTCTTTGAACCTGCGAACACAAAACAAAAACAAACACGGAAAGAAAGCAATGTTACGTGTATGCATGCATGAATGATTTTCCTACTCCGTTGGGTTAGGTCTTCTGCCAATTCCCTTTGTGACTGCTCGGTCCTTTCTTCCTCAGGCAAAGTACTGTTTCAATCTGTCCACGTTGATCAGCTAGGTGAATTCGTTTCCTTCCAAGTCTGATAGCTTCACTGCTCTATTTCCCATTACTTTCTGCACTATGTAAGGTCATTCCCAGTTAGGTCTGAATTTTCCTCTCGGATATGTCGTCGACGGCCTCGACTGCTTAAGTACCAAATCACCCTTTCTGATCTTGGTGGGACGTACTTTCTTGTTGAATGCTCGGGCTAGTCTCTTCTGATACAACTGCATGTGATACAAAGACTTCGTTCTCTTCTCATCCAGCAGTGCTAACTGATCAACCCTCTGTACGGCCCATTCTGGTTCCGGTAATCCTGCCTCTGCTAAAACCCTCATGGACTGTATTTCCACTTCTACTGGCAATACTGCTTCCATTCCATAGACCAAAGAGTAAGGTGTGGCCCATGTTTCTGTTCTTACTGATGTTCTGTACCCCCACAAAGCATACGGTAATTTCTCGGCCCAATCTCTGCAATTTTCTGTCATCTTGGCTAAAATCGTCTTTATAGTCTTGTTGGCTGCCTCAACTGCCCCATTTGCCTGCGGCCTATACGGTGATGACTTATGGTGGCCTATCCCATACCTCTGTAACATTGCCTTCGTCTCCCCTTGAAACTGAACTCCGTTGTCTGTGACTACATGATGCGGTATACCATACATACAAATGAGGTTTCGAGCTATAAACTTTGCCATCTGTTTTGCTGTAACATTACGGAATGATTCGGCTTCTACCCACTTCGAGAAGTAATCTACTGCCACTACTATGAAGCGATTCCCATTTGATGCATTCGGTCGAATTTCCCCAATCATATCAATCCCCCATGCTGAGAAAGGCCACGGCTCTGACAACCCGTGCAACTCTGTGTGCGGTAAGTGATTCAAATTACCATGTGCTTGACAGTCATGACAGTGCTTTACCATCTTTGCGTAGTCTGTTTCCATGGTTGACCAATAAAAACCTTGTCTCACTATCTTTCGGGACAGATTCAACCCGTTCATGTGCGGACCACATACCCCGGCATGTATTTCTTCCATTACATATTGGGCTTCTTCCTTTCTCAAACACTTCAACTGAATACCGTTTGCTTGCCTCTTGTACAGTCTCCTTTCAAAGTCACATACTGGGAAGCTAACTTCTGAATGGCTATTCTGTCTTTTCTGCTTGCCCCCTCCGGGAGTTCACCATGTTCCAGATACCTCTGAATGTCATAATACCAAGGTTTACCGTCGTCGACCTCAACTTCCAGAATTCTTTCTATCTCATAAACAGGTCTGCTTGCTGTTGTTAGTATCAATGGCCTCATCAGTAACTTTTCTGGATTTTCCCAAGTTGCTGCAAGTGTAGCCAATGCATCTGCCATCTGATTCTGTTCTCTCGGTA
>SKCR01035461.1:0-101937 GCA_019454045.1 Zanthoxylum bungeanum
ATGCGTGCAGGACACCTCATGGACCAAAATCTTCCCCTCGTCGAGATATGCGGGTTAGATACCTCGTTTTCCCAATTCAGACCTTCAGTTGTCGTGAAACGAGCCAAAACGAGAGTTAACGCTGTTCGATCGTTCATTTGTGACCACCGAGCATCCACCATTACCACCACCGTCGTTGTGATCCTGGTGACGTGTATTGTCTGTTGATCATCTCGTTCTAAAATTTTGAAGTCGTTGGAGTTCGGTACGTTATATTTTACAAATTTTAGGGGTGTAAATGTAATATTTTAAGAGTTTTGGACTTATTCATAAATTGACATGTTTAGGCACACAAATGTGTAAATTCTGGTTTCTAGTGAGTAATAGGTGATAAATGAGAGTTTTGAGACTAAATTGATACTATTGGAGAGTATTGTGGTTAAATTGTAAGTTTGGAAAGTTTAGGGGTAAAACCATAATTTTAGTAAAATATAGGGACCTGATCGTAATTTTACAATTTTTCCAGATTTTAGCGAGGACATATAGATATAGAGAGTTTTACGTGGATTGAGGTACATATAAAGCACAATGATTCCCTTAACATAAATGTTTGTTGATTGATGTTTGATATATGAGTTTATGTAATATAGTATAAATATATTTATTCATATATGTTTGAAAATTGATTGAGTAATTGATAGCATGAGAATATAAATTGTGAATATAATTGTATGCTTGTACAATGAATTAAAGTATCTGAGTATTTTATGACTTTGAGATGAGTTGGATGGATGAAATACGATGAGATATATTGTATTGGATGTTGTGTGTTATTATTGAGATGCTGCTGGATTTAGTATAATAGTGGTCGGAGATGCGAGGTTATGCGAGATTAGTAGAGGCGTGTGGTTCAGTCCCCCTCTTGCACATTTTTGCGGGATTATATGGTGGGAAACCTTGGGAGGTGAGATGTTGATACCCTTCCAATGGTTTCGGTCTATTATTATTGTTAGGGTAAGCGCAGCAGAAGCTCGCGGCGGAGGGCGAAAATGATTTTTAAACATTTTAAAATTTTCCGGAGTGAATTAATTAATATCAAATATTTATAATTCACTCAAATAAGTTTAAATATATTATTTATCAATATTTAATAACATAATATATTTGGTTGCACGACGAATTATTTTACGAAAATATTTTTCGACAAATCTACGCGTAACGGGCAAACGGTCAAACCGGCTGACCAACCACCGAGCCGGGTCATCCCGAACATTTGGACAGTGTTCGGTCAGCCCTTGGGCTGCCTGAACAGTGCCCGGTTCGCTGGGATCATAGCCTGCACGAAACGAGCCCGTTTTGACGCGAATTTCGCCGTTTTTTGCGTTTTCGCCCCGGAACAATTTCCGAAATTTATCCACCACCCAATACACATCCAAAATCATCCAAAAAACATATTTTTACATGAAAAATATTCCTTTTTAGATACATAAATCAGATATGATCTAGAAATTTATTTATCCATTTTACATGCCATAATTCAATTTAACCACAAAATTAATCCAATTAATTTCCACCAAATTTAATCACCACAATACAAAGTTCCAAGAAAAATTCTAGGCAACCTTAGAGTGGTAAAATCACTCTAGAATGTCAATTTCAATTTTAAGATTAATTCTCTAATTAATCTAACTACACATGCTTTATAAAGAAAATAATTAAGGTTTACTTGAACAATCAATACCAAATTTAATCCATATACATATACAAGATATATATATTTTTAAGACATGTAAAATACATATCAAATACATATTTTTCATGCTTAGAACAAAAAACTAAGAAATTAGAAATTGGGAACTTTTATTACCTTAATTTCTAAACTTCCAATTTCTTTGATTTCTTTTCCTTTGGTGTTAATTGAATTGTGTGAAACCTTAATCTATATTTTCTTTATTTTCTCAACACATGAGATGAGGCAAAAGCTTTACAAAATGAAACAAATTTCATTTATAAAAAAAAACCTACATGGCCGAAAAATTGGTTTAATTTTACAATAAAATTAATTAATTTTTGTGGCCAAAATCTTGACATCAATTTGATCTTATCCAAAATTGATTTTTATTTTGATTTTTGTTAATTAAAAATCCATGTGTCAAATACACATGGTTTGGCAAATCAAAATTTGCCAAACTAATAAGAATATTCCAATAATATTATTATCTAAAATAATGAATAATTAACATTTTAATTAATTAATTTAATTAATTAACATTTTATTAATTAATTTAATTAATTAAAAAAATAAAATAATGACATGGAATAATATTCCAAGAATATTCTTCCATTTTATTATTATTAATAATTAATTAACAATTAATTAACTAATAATAATAATAAAACAAGTGTCAAAATTTAATAGGTCAATAATGTGTATCTAATCTAAATTATGTATCATATAAAAATACACATTATTTAATACGCATGTGTATATTATGAATAATCCGAGTTATCCATAATTAATTGCCCATGTGCTCAACGAGTACACTTTATATTATGGGAATATCTAGGTTCAAGTTAATCTGTCACGGAAACTATTTCCATGTCCGTAACTTGTCCACTCACAAATTACGAGGACCACAGATAATCGAGTTGAACCATCCAAGTCGAATTCATCGCATATATATAATCCCTCTGTCATAGGTTATCCAAATTGCTCCGGAGATATAGATTAAACGTCAAATCTCCGCTATGAACAATTCATGTGTCGGGACATAATTATGACTCTTCACAAATATTCAGAACTCGTTTCCGAATTATACTTCGGCCAAGGATTTCAAAGAATCACAAATCGGTCACCTAAATCTCGTACACGGGACTAACAGATCCTCTCTGGATACATCACATGATATCGTAAGTATCGGTTCATACCCACAACAGGCGGAGGTCTGATCTTAAAAGATCGTTGACGTGACTGTCATCAAAATACAGATGATATCTCACATATCCACAATGGTATCACAAGTCAAAGGAGCTAATATGCTATTCGACTCGTAAAGATTCCTATTGAAGTTGGTGTACCATCTATCAGGAATCTTTAAATGAGTCGTTCAGTATTTATCCAATAAATACTTACGTGTATACACAAGTCTCCCATACTCATCGTTTACTGAGATAAACCATTAGAACAATTCTAATATACGACACGTACCGGTCTCATGAGTTTACTAACCGACCAAGTATGTAAACCTTGACTAGGAATAATTTTAAGAATGAATCATATTGTGACATTTCTCAGAAACAATTATGGTGATTTTGCAATTATTTCACAACTATTCATTCTACGGTCATTTACGCATTTACCATATATAAGATTATATTGCTAAAAATTACTTAATTTTATTCATAATTAAATATAATGTACATTGTATTTATAATAAATACAATAAAATTTGGCGCGCCGAGCACCAAATCCAACATTTTCTCCCACTTGCTCTAGTGCCAAATTTGATGGTATCTAATACCCATCGCCTCTACATGTCTATCATATAGTCTCGGAGGCAAGGCCTTCGTAAGTGGGTCTGCTATGTTGTCCTCTCCAGATATCTTGCATATGGCAACATCTCCTCGAGCGATGATCTCACGAATAATGTGGTACTTTCGTTCCACATGTTTCGATTTCCGATGCGCTCTGGGTTCTTTTGCTTGTGCAACGGCACCACTATTATCACAGAACAACGGGATCGAATCCTCGATGTTTGGGACAACTCCCAATTCAGTGATAAATTTTCTAATCCATACAGCTTCTTTTGCAGCATCTGATGCCGCAATATATTCCGCCTCAGTGGTGGAATCAGCTGTTGATCCTTGTTTGGAACATTTCCAACTGACTGCAGCATTATTAAGAGTAAATACAAAACCTGAGGTAGACTTTCTATCATCAGGATCTGACTGAAAGTCAGAATCTGTATATCCTCTTATCTGTAAATCACCTTCTCCATAAATAAGAAACTTATCCTTAGTACCTTTTAGATACTTTAGGATATGTTTAACGGCCATCCAATGGTCGTTACCTGGATTTGACTGATATCTGCTAGTAACGCTTACTGCATGGCTAATATCAGGCCTCGTACATAACATGGCATACATGATGCTTCCTAAGCATGATGCATAAGGTTGGCTAGACATTCTAGCCTTTTCATCTTCCGTCTGAGGACACATCTTCTTCGAAAGATGAATGCCATGTCGAAAAGGTATATTAGCAACTTTACAATTGCTAAAGTTATACCTTTCTAGGATCTTATCTATGTACGAAGATTGTGATAACCCAATCAGCTTCATTTCTCTATCTCTATAGAGTTTTATACCAAGTATATAGGAAGCTTCACCCAAGTCTTTCATGGAGAAGTTTTTACAGAGGTATGCTTTAACACCCTGCATCATTCCAAGATCATTTCCAATGATCAGGATGTCGTCAACATAAAGCACTAAGAACACGATCATACTCCCACTAACCTTCTTATAAACACAAGGTTCTTCTTCATTTTTGAGAAAACCAGACAATCTGATTACCTCATCAAAATGAAGATTCCAACTCCGCGAAGCTTGTTTAAGTCCATAAATGGACTTCTTAAGCTTACATACCATGCCAGAATTTTGGCTGGAGACAAAACCCTCCGGCTGTTCCATATAGATTTCTTCATCAAGAAATCCATTAAGAAAAGCCGTTTTGACATCCATTTGCCAAATATCATAATCATGGTAAGCAGCGATAGCCAATAGAATCCTAATAGACTTTAGCATCGCTACTGGTGAAAAGGTTTCATCATAGTCCACACCTGGCCTTTGAGTGTAACCTTTAGCAACCAGTCGGGCTTTGAAGGTTTCAACCTTCCCATCAGGCCCGCGCTTCCTTTTGTAAACCCATTTACAACCTACGGGAACAATTCCCTCAGGAAGCGGAACCAAGTCCCAAACTTGATTCTGATGCATAGAGTCCATTTCAGAATTCATGGCTTCCTGCCATTTAGCGGAATCAATGTCTAACATTGCTTCTCTGTAGGTATACGGATCAGTCTCCTCCACGAGAAGCACATCGAGACTCTTGTCTTGTATCAAATACAAGCGCTCAGGAGGTCTCGATATCCTAGTAGACCTACGGAGAGTGGAACTAGAAGGTTCTGCTTCTGTCTGAACCTGTGAGTCCTCTATCGGTCTGTCATCTATAGGTTGGACTTCATCAAGTTCAACCCTTCTATGATTACCACCTTCTGCCAAGAATTCTTCTTCAAGAAATCTGGCAAAATGAGCTACGAACACATTTCGATGCTCGGGTTCATAGAATTGATATCCTTTGGAATTCGAAGGATATCCAACAAACCTAACTTTTTGCCCTCGAGGTAAAAGTTTATCCTGCTGCGTCACCTTGACGTATGCAGGACAGTCCCAAACCCTAATATAATTAAGGTTCGGTTTCCTACCAACCCATATCTCATATGGAGTAGTAGGAACAACTTTAGAAGGAACCCTATTCAGCAGATGTGCAACAGTTAGAAGAGCATACCCCCACAAAAAGTAAGGTAGATCTGTAAAACTCAACATAGATCGGACCATATCCAATAAAGTCTGATTTCTCCTTTCAGATACTCCATTGTGCTGTGGAGTACCCGGAGGAGTATATTGAGCGAGAATCCATTCTCTTTAAGATACTCGGTGAATTCACTACTCATATATTCACCACCTCGATCTGATCGAAGGCATTTGATGAATTTACCAGTTTGTTTTTCTACTTCGTTTCGAAATTCTTTGAACTTTTCAAAGGTTTCCGATTTATGTTTCATCAAATAAACATAACCATACCGTGACAAATCATCGGTAAATGTTACGAAGTAAGAAAAACCACTATGAGCAGTGTGACTTATAGGACCACATACATCACTATGTACGAGCTCCAATAAGTCAGTGGCTCGATGTCCAATAGCAGTAAATGAGGCTTTGGTCATTTTACCCTGAATACAAGATTCACAAGTTGGAAAAGATTGTATGGTCAGATTCTCAATCAGACCATTCTTAACCAACTGGGTTAGGCGTCATACACCTATATGACCTAACCGCATATGCCACAATTCAGTATCAGTTATTTCATATCTTTTACGTTTATTATCCCCAATTTCATAAACATCTCTAATGGCATGCAAAATATAATGACCTTGCGAATTTGAACATTTGTGTAACAAAACATCATTTATATCATATATATACATAGAACGATTCTTAATATGTACATGATATCCTTTTGTATCTAATACAAACAGAGAGATAATATTAGCTACACAACCAGACACAAAAACACAATCTGTCAAAATGATGCTGCCTCTGGAAAGACGAATCTCATATTCGCCAACGGCTGCTGCAGATAAGGAATCTCCATTTCCAAAACGAATCTGCATCTCGCTTGGATTCAGCATTCTACTGAACTTCAGCCCCTGCAACGAATTGCAGATGTGAGTAGGACTAGCAGAATCTAAAACCCAACAAGAACCAATGGCTTCACAAGCCAAAGAGATATCAATGATAGGGAAAATAAACATACCTGATGCGGAGGCTATCTCCCGTCTGACGGAAGCTATGTAGTCTGGACAATTACGCCTCCAATGTCCAATCTTGCCACAGTGGTGGAACTTGTCCTCAGCTACTTTCTTCTTCTTCTTGCCTGGCTTCGCTGCATTTCCTTTGGGAGGAACATCAGAGCCAGTCTTCTTTGCCTTTTTCTTCTTCTTCTTGCCAGATCTCGCAGATTGAGAAGAAGAATAACTAGGCAAAGAGGACTTTAAGATGGGTGTCGGCACACCCTTCTTGATGTCCTCCTCAGCAGTCTGAAGCATCCTATGCAACTGACTGTAGGAACATCGAATACCATGCATGTTGAAGTTCATAATGAATTAGGAATACGCCGGTGGGAGTGAGCCAAGAATCAAATTCCTGCTCATAGTCTCATTTAGCTGAAAGTCATACTTTCGAAGCTGCTCCATGAGATCCATCATGTGCAGGACATGTGGAATCACGGGCTTGCCATTAGCCAAACGAGCGTGGAATAATTCCACAGAAATTCTATACACCATGGTCTGCTCCTGGTTTAGAAAAAGCTCCCGAAGTTGAGTAATAATGCTGTAGGAGTCAGGCATATTAGCATATTGCCTCTTTAGATCAGAAGACATAGAACATAGAATGAGTGATCTGACTCTCAGATCATCATCTCTCAATTTCTCGAATGTCTCCCTCTCTTCAGGTGTCGATTTCGGAGCAATATCCAAAGGTACTGGACTATCCAGCACATAACCCAACTTCTCAGACCTTAAGACAATCTTAAGATCCAATTCCCATTCACTAAAGTTCTCAGGACCAGTCAATTTATTCGCGTCCAGGACACGAGCAAATGGATTAGTGGAAGTAGTAACTGCCATCACAAACTTTACCAAAGAAATAGGGGAAAAACAATTTCATCAATATCACAAAACATCCAACATATCATGGATTTTTAATATAAGGATGTCCTCCCACTATTTTACGTAAATTGATAATCCCCAAACAAAATACGAGAATTCAATAGTTAAATTAAATTCTATAGCAGGAAGTAGACCTGAAAAATATATTTGAACATACAGCTCTGGCACATTGTGCCCAAATATATTTGAAAGTAGATAATAATTACCAATCACATCCATGTGACTCTTAAAAATAGGTCCTGAACCGTTTCCGATCCTCACTGCTTTGACATCTATTGGATGGGGCGTATTCAAGGCAATCTCATCAATGTACATATCCAGTGTACTAATACATCACCTCACTGCTTTGACATCTATTGGTATGCACATTCGCTCAAATTTATTTCTTATCAAATAAGTTTTTACCAGTATAAATAAATTTCCATTAACCATAGCCGCATTGCTTTGGCAGATACAACCACGGTATCAAGAAAAGTATTTATATCTGTATTGACGAGACGGACCTATTAGTGTACAATACACTCACAAAACAGAAAGCATTATTAAAGGGATTTTACAAAAAATTGTCGAACAGTTAAATAATTGATCTAATCAATTAATTCTCAAGATGTGTAAAATAAATTGAATTAAATATCAAATAAAGGCATGAAAAATTATTTTGGATGTGGGATCAGACGCCCTGATACCATTTTGTTAAGGGAAGCGCTGTGGAAGCTCGCGGCGGAGGGCGAAAATGATTTTTAAATATTTTAAAATTTTCCCGAGCGAATTAATTAATATCAAATATTTATAATTAACTCAAATAAGTTTAAATATATTATTTATCAACATTTAAAAACATAATATATTTGGTTGCACGAAGAATTATTTTACGAAAATATTTTTCGATAAATCTACGCGTAACGGGCAAACGGTCAAACCGGTTGACCAACCGCCAAGCCGGATCATCCTGGACATTTGGGCTGTGTTCTGTCAGCCTTTGGGCTGCCCGAACAATGCCCAGTTCGCTGGGATCACAACCGGCATGAACCGAGCCCGTTTTGACGTGAATTTCGCCGTTTTTCGCATTTTCGCCTTGGAACAATTTCCGGAATTTATCCACCACCCAATACACATCCAAAATCATCCAAACAACATATTTTTACATGAAAAATATTCTGTTTTAGATACATAAATTAGATCTGATCCAGAAATTTATTTATCCATTTACATGCCATTATTCAATTTAACCACAAAATTAATCCAATTAATTTCCACCAATTTAATCACCACAATACAAAGTTCCAAGAACAATTCTAGGCAACCTTAGAGTGGTAAAATCACTCTAGAATGGAAATTTCAATTTTAAGATTAATTCTCTAATTAATCTAACTACACATGCTTTATAAAGAAAATAATTAAGGTTTACTTGAACAATCAACACCAAATTTAATCCATATACATATACAAGATATATATATATATATATATATATCTATATTATAAAGCACAATGGTGTTGGAGGAAAGATAGTGCATCCAACGGCTCTCTTTATGTGGCTAATTAACGGCTCAGATCATTTCATTGGTAATTTGAGGAAAGAGAGTGAATTGATTGATGGAAAGGGTCAAAATTTTCAAATAAAAAAATAGAAAATTAAAATAAAATCATTTAATTTTGTAACAATGTGCCGTAGGCACGGGCCAAATACTGTAACACCGTGCCGTAGGCACGGGCATCATTTAATTAAAAAATAAAATCATTAATTCTGTAACACCGTGCCGTGCCGTAGGCACATGCATCATTTAATTAAAAAATAAAATAATTTAATTCTGTAACTCCGTGCCGTAGGTACGGGCCAAATACTGTAACACCGTGCCGTAGGCACGGGCAAAAACTAGTATATATATATATATATATATTTAAGACATGTAAAATACATATCAAATACATATTTTTCAAGCTTAGAACAAAAACTAAGAAATTATAAATTGGGAACTTTTATTACTGTAATTTCCAAGCTTCCATTTCTTTGATTTCTTCTCTTTGGTGTTAATTGAATTGTATGAAACCTTAATCTATATTTTCTTTATTTTCTCAAATGAGATGAGGCAAAAGCTTTACAAAATAAAACAAATTTCATTTATAAAGAAAACCCTACATGGCCGAAAAATTGGCTTAATTTTACAATAAAATTAATTAATTTTTGTGGCCAAAATCTTGACATCAATTTGATCTTATCCAAAATTGATTTTTATTTTGATTTTTGTTAACTAAAAAATCCATGTGTCAAATACACATGGTTTGGCAAATCAAAATTTGCCAAACTAATAAGAATATTCCAATAATATTCTTATCTTAAATAAATGAATTAATTAACATTTTAATTTATTTATTTAATTAATTAACAAAAACAAAATAATGACATGGAATAATCTTCCAAGAATATTCTTCCATTTTATTATTATTAATAATTAATTAACTAATAATAATAATAAAACAAGTGTCAAAATTTAATAGGTCAATAATGTGTATCTAATATAAATTATGTATCGTATACAAATACACATTATTTAATACACATGTGTATATTATGAATAATCTGAATTATCCATAATTAATTGCCCAAGTGCTCAACGAGTACACTTTATATTGTGGGACTCTTTAGATTCAAGTTTATCTGTCACAGAAACTATTTCCATGTCTGTAACTTGTCCACTCAAAAATTACGAGGATCACAGATAATCGAGTTGAACCATCCAAGTCGAAGTCATCACATATATATAATCCCTCTGTCATAAGTTATCCGAATTGTTCCGGAGATATAGATTAAACATCAAATCTCCGCTATGAACAATTCATGTGTCGCGACATAATTATGATTCTTCACAAATATTCAGAACTCGTTTCCGAATTATACCTCGGCCAAGGATTTCAAAGAATCACTATTCGGACACCTAAATCCCATACACGAGACTGACAGATCCTTTCTGGATACATCACAGGATATCATGAGTATCAGTCTATACCCAACGAAAAGGCGGAGGTCTGATCTTAAAAGATCGTTGACGTGACTGGCATCAAAGTACAGAGGATATCTCACATATCCACAATGGTATCACAATTCAAAGGAGCTAATATGCTATTCGACTCGTAAAGATTCCTATTGATGTTGGTGTACCATCTATCAGGAATATTAAATGAGTCGTTCAGTATTTATCCAATAAATACCTACGTGTCTAAACGAGTCTCCCAATACTCATGGTTTACTGAGACAAACCATTAGAACAATCTAATATACGACACGTATCGGTCTCACGGGTTTACTAACCGACCAAGTATGTAAACCTTGACTAGGAATATTTTTAAGAATGAATCATATTGTGACATTTCTCAATAACAATCACGACGCTTTTGCAATTATGTCATAACTATTCATTCTACGGTCATTTACGCCTTTACAATATATAAGATTATATTGATGAAAATTACTTAATTTTATTCATAATAAAATATAATGTACATCGTATTTACAATAAATACAACAAAATTTGGCGGGCCGAGCACCAAATCCAACAATTATACCGAATCCGGCTAGTGAACCATATTTGATTGGGGTGTTTTATTGTGATTATATTTTATCTGAGATAGCCTTTATATAAAAATTGCTGTTTTCAAGTATTGATTTTTATATATTAATATTTTACTGGTGAGGTCATGTTGAGAGTATGAGTGTTTTTACTTACTGAGGTCTTTAAGCTCACCCCCATTTCCCAAACATCCCAAGTAGTTCGCCAGCGCATCCGTAGCAATATCAGTACCAGGATTTGACTCGTTTGCCATAGCCGTCATTCGGGTTGGTCTAGACATTTCTTTTGGCTTTTGAGATAGAAGATTTAGGACAAACTTATGTTTTCACATACTTTTGGGGTGTAAACATTTATTTGAGATTTATTAGATTACATTTTATGGAATACTATTTTTCTTTTTGCGAATTTTGGTTCAATTGCATGACATATAGGTGCTCGAGCTGAAGTGGTTCACGAACCCCTTTCTAGGATTGGGCCCGCTCTAGGGAAGGGGTTTGTGACAATTTCTTTATGGGATTATTGTTTGGTTTGTATTTTAGATTCAAAATTTACGCATGAACGTATTTGAATAAATTTATTTTTTTGTAAAATATTTCATATTTTTAAAAATAGGATTATGTTTTATAACATGTGTTGATGTTGATTTAGATGTTAAAATTAATGGGTGTTTGGAAGTGTTTAGGGAAAGTTGGAAATTAATTAGCTGAAAAAACTAATTCATCAGCTTTCTGTCCGGTTTTGAGTTTCCAGACTCCGATTCAGCCCCGGGTTTTCCTTATACACTCGTAATGAAATATAACATTTCATTAAATTATTTAAAAATACACACATGCTTGATATCCATGGGTTAGACCCAACTCTACTGTGCGAGGCATTGATTCGACCCTCGGGATCCCACATCCGCCGTAACTGAATGGTATCAGAGCAATTCTTAACCATACAACACATATTGCATGTTCCACATGTATTTGAATCTATACCTCTGTAATTTTAATTTAATTATGCATAAATCATATTGGATATACGTTGCATGTTTTAAATTAAAATTTTTATTTTGACCTAAGCATGTTAATGATTTGATTATCATAAATTTCCTATGTTTATGTGATTACTTTTAAGTAATAGAATTATAATATTGGAACATTATTGGATGGTCCGTCTTAGCAATATGGAGTTGAATGAGTTCTTATTACTTATGTCCAATACTTAGGTCACTCCGGTAAAACATTAGATGTAGCGTGATGAGTTGATAAGTCACCCAATACCGTCATTATTGTGAGGGTGTACTTACGAAGCTCATTAGTGCACATTGACAAGTATACACCTCGAACACGTCTTAATCCAATACCGTAATTATTGTGAGGATAAGAAATGGTTCAGGACCAAACTGAGGAGTCACATGGATGTGATCGATCTTTGAGGTCTACCTATTGACTTTATGAAGGCCAATACCATCATTATTGTGAGGCTAAAGTAAATGTCATGAGATCCACTTTCTGCTATGAAATTTGATTGTCAAATTTCTATTTTTCTGTTAAGGGAGAAAACAGAATTACGTAAAATAGTGGTAGTGCACTAATAGATTTAAAATTCAAAATCGAATAAGTGTTTGTATTGAAATGAAAATGTCCTGTTAGTGTTTAATTATTGTCTTGTAGATGGCTGCCTCAAATCCATTAGGGCGAATTTTGAATTCCAATAAACTGAAAGAAGCCCAGAACTACTTTGAGTGGGAAATGAACACCCGTCTTATCTTGGAGTCAGAAAATTTGAGCTATGTGATGCTCAATCCATTCCACGTCGAGATCGATCCTGATTTCACTCTCGAAGAGCAAGAGGTATTTGAAAAATGGAAGGATGATAACCTAAGGGTGAAATCCTACATTTTAGGATCGATGGTTCTAGATTTGCTCAGATAAGACATATAAGTACCTGATGCGATTATGAGAACACTCAAAGAGTTGTTCGAAGCAAATCAAGAAATTGAAATATATCGGAGGTCTAAAGAATTATTCCATGTTACGCTCAATGATGGAGTAGAAACATTCTTGTTTTGAACATGATCGAACAGATCCAATATTTGGAACGACAAGGCATTATTATCGATGAATGGCTAGGCCAAAATTTAATTCCATCTTCTTTGCCTGGTACTTACGTTGGCTTTGTGTTAAACTTTTATATAAATTCGATGCAAGCCAGTTATTAATAACTTCCTAATATGTTACGTACAGTGGAGCATGATTTGAAGAAAGACAATCCCATTTTCTATCTCCATAGTGGAGCAAGCTGATGTGATCCAGAATGACTGAATGAGCTCTGTTTGTTGGGCCAAGTTAACTTGAAGTTGTGGCTGATTGCATGGCTTGGTCAAATTGGTGTATTTGGGTCATTTTGGTGGATTTGGAAGATTCTTTGGGTTCTGGAGTTTGGTCCATGCATGAGACTTTATATGAAGGCTTTATTATCTCTAAATCAAGAATGAAATGAGTTTTGGACATACATGGGCTGCCTTGATTTATTTTCGGATTTATTTCCGAATGGTACATTAGTAGTGACGGGATTTGCGTAGTCTTCGTATTTTGGACATAACTTTCTCGTCCGTTGTTCGATTTTGGTGATTCAAATTGCATTGGAAACATAACTCGTATCTCTACAACTTTGTAGCTTACATAAAAGTCTAGTTCGGATTTATTCTTGGTCAAAATGAAGACACAAGATATCCTTACAGTTTTTATATTATATATATATTTTTTAAGGTTATTTGTTGTTTAAGTGCCGGATTGAACTTTAATTATATTACAAAGCCCATGCACGAAATTTTAAAGTATTGTATGTGTTATTGGGTTTATTTTACTAGGGTTTTATTATATTTGGGTAGAATTAGGGTTAGCCACCTATTTAAAGGGGCATTGTTCATTGTATTTGACAATTAACTAAGAATATATATTTTTACAAAACAAAGTGACTTGTGTCATCTTGAGGGAGTGGATTCTTCCTTGGTTCTACGGAACAAAAGCTTATCAGCGTGTGGCAAGCATTGGTGTTGTATCGCTATTCAGGATTCTCCAAAGAAATAAAGAAAGGTTCTTAAGGGCAAGGTTCCTTAAGAGTTGGACTTGATCTTGGAAGGATTTTGTTCTTACAAAATCAAGATTCGCGGTTCTTGGGGCTTAGAAAAGGTGGAGGAGTTTGCTTGGCTTTGTTCTAGGCAGGTTCTTATCATTTGGTATCAGGAGCTCAGGGTTCCAAGGTCAAGATTTTCTTTATCTTTATCGGTTTATGAAGTCTTCATATTCTTTTTTTTTTTGTCTCTTCTAATTTCAATTTTTTTTCCTTTGTGTATTTCATGTTTATGACTGAATCTTGAATGTTATTATAATGTTCTTGGATGGTAATAGCATATATGATTCAATTCTTGGATTTTTGAGTCATTTAGGGTTGAATTTGTCTGTAATTTTTGGATCAATTCGGTCAGAATTTCTCAGCAGCGCACTGGTTTTAAAACGGTTGTAACTTTTGATCTAGAAAGAGTTACGAGACCCATAATATTTCGATTTATATGTACTCGAGGTGAGGAATTTGTTAGTGGTTGACCTAACTCTGTCTGTTTACATTTCGAGTCTCAAAATCACTTTCAAACAATAGTTACGAATTCTGTCCAATTTCAGTTCAGTTTGTGTTCTTGTTTTACTTTTGGTGTTTTTTTTAGTCAGTTTTTTTGTGTTTTTTTTCATATTTTCTTAGTGATTCTTTGAGTCTTTCCTCATTATTGGTGTCTTTCAAGTAAGGGGTTGATTTATATAAATAATTTGATCGACAAAATGGTATTTATTTTTTGCACGAGATGCTTTATCAATAGTAAATTGTGTAATATGATTATTAATAGAGGGAATCATACAAATTTAGCTAGCATTACCCTTGTGGAAAAATTGGGATTACCATTGATACCTCTTGATAGACCTTATAAGTGGATGAGTGATTTTGGAGAGTTTGAGGTTGCTAAGCAGGTTATGGTAAATTTGCAATTGGGAAGTATATTGACCAAGTAGTTTATGACGTGGTTCCTATGTGTCATACGTATATTTTATTGGGTAAGTATAAACACTTGTATTTTTGCATGAGCCCAATGATGAGCCTCGGTCGGAGGCACTACCCGATAAGTTGCGGAAGTTACGGGAAACAGACATCGGAAGGGGAAATTCAAGATAAGTACGTCATCAGATAATTCACCCGTTCACTGCGTTTGCATTCGTGTCGCATTCAGAAACACATTCGAACGGCGAACAGATTGCAGACGTTCGTGTAGCGTCCGAATATGCATTCGAACGACCATCAATATTTCTATTTTACTGCTAGCCACACGCCCAAGCCCATCCAAAGCCCATTTAGCCCACCAAGCCCAATCCAAAAATAATTAAAACATTTAAAATACATGTCACAAATTAAATCAAATCCTAAATTAAATAAAACAAATCACCTTCATAAACTAAATAAATCAAATCAAATCAAAATAAATCCCCCTTCCTAAACCAAACCAATCAAATCCAATCACCTCCCAAAATAAATATATCCCCACCAAAATTACACAAGATTATTTCCTTTAATAAACTAATTAATCACCTCCCTTATTGACTTGATTCCCTTCCTTACCTAGAAACCCTAGTGTACCATTATAAAAGAAACCAAAATTCCAAACCCTTAACCCCTTAGAGACTCACAACTACCTTCAAGAAAAAAAGATAAGAAAATAATAGAAAACCCTAAGCTCTCTTCATTTAGACCTTCACCCCTCTCTATAGAGCACATTCATGCCCAAACACCAAGAAGAAAACACTCTCAACCACCGAAAAATACAACACTAAAATACCCATCCATCACCGAAAATCACACCCAAAACCACCCCTTACATTACCGAAAACAGCACCCCTAAAACAGTCCATAAATCACTAAAGACTGCACTCCAAAATCCCCCTAAATCACCAAAAAAACTACACCCTAAAACAATCCAAGTTTCACCCTAAAACCGCTGCAAAGGACTAGCTAAAAACAGCGAGGAAAGATTGAGAAAGCAGCAGCGAAAATAGCAGAAAGGTGAAGGAAAATAGTAGACTAGAAAACCAGAAAAGTTGTGGAGCAGTAACCCTTCCGGTGACGACGTGACGCACTTTCGAGGAGCAACTTAAAAGGTAAGACCTAAAGGCACCCTTTATTACTTTTTATTTTTTAGCTTGGATGCGGCACTCTCGGTTGGACATGGAATATGTCCAACCGGATGTGCGAGGTCCTATATCAAAAACTACCAAATTCTTGGTCACATCTTTCTTTAACGTTCCTTTATTTATTTATCGCACATTTATTTCGCATTATTAGCCTTTTATCATTCCACATGTTTCTTTCTTTGCTTATTTGTTGTTATATGCATCATCATACTTTATGCCGATTTTTATGATTGCATTGTGTTAACGCGTGATTGTTGCCTCTCGTGGTATATCAGATGGAAACCCAGACATAAATTCCGTAGCCGAATCCGAATGGACGGTAGTGCGGTCTGTACTTGGGATACAACTCCACATACCACTTGCGGAAACATCCCCGCATGTGTTTACTGCATTATGGATGCCACTTTCACCATCCCGTTCGAATGCGTTCTAGAACGCTACTCGAACGCACACATTCTGTCTCGCCCCCATTTGAACACGTTTCCGAACGCAACACGAACATGGGCATTCTGGACAGATTCCTTTATCATGTCTTAGGTATTTTTTTGTTCATTGTTCCGCTATCTACTTTCTATGTGTCTTTTTCTTTATTGTTAATCTAATGCACATAGGCTAACTAGGGTGGATTAAAGGTCCTCCATTCGAGGGAAATGCTTAAAGGCTACCTTTACCACGATGTTTTACCGCGCCAGATGAGGTACACTCGATTGAATGTGAAATATGTTCAATCGGGCATATGAGGTCCCATATTATTGCTTTATTTATCTTCTATATGCATTGTTACTTGATGCGCATGGGCTAATTATGTTGGTTTAAAGGTCATATATTTGAGAAAAAGTCTAAAAGACTACATTTACCACGATATTTTGCCGCGCCTTTTATTATTCCGTTATTTATTTTTCGCATATTATCTCTTTGTCTATTCATGCATTGTAATCTAATACGCATGGGCTAACTAGGGTGGGTTAAAGGTCCTCTATTCGAGGGAAATGCCTAAAGGCTACCTTTACCACGATGTTTTGTCGCGCCGGATGAAGTACACTCGATTGAATGTGAAATATGTTCAATCGGGCATACGAGGTCCTACATTGTGTATTTTTTTATCCATGCATGTGTTTGTGTCATTTCAGATGCCATTTTGGTAATCTCGTTCGAACACGTTTCCGAACGCTATACGAACGTATGCATTCTGCCTTATTACGTTCGAATGCGTTTACGAACGCTACTTGAACGCGCATTTATTTTGTTTTATCATGCATCAGGTCTTACCCTGTTCGAATGCGTTTCCGAACGCTATACGGACGTGGATATTCTGTTTCATTTACGTTCGAACGCGTTTAGGAATGCTACTCGAATGCGCACATAGTCTGCTTTACCATGCATCAGGTCTTATCTCATTCGAACGCGTGTTCGAACGCTATATGAACGCGTTTTTAAACGCTACACGAACACACATACAGTGCACAGACTTCTTTTCGTCACATTTCATGCATGTTTGCTTCTTTGATCATTTCTTTTGCACTATATTATTAATCATATCATTTCATTATTTACGCTTAGACAACTATCATCTATTTATATTTCTGCATTTATCTATTTAATATGTTTATGAATTGTGTGCTTGTCGTTATGTCGATTTACTTCTATGCATGCCAACTTAGATATAGGTTGTATGCAAACTTAGATATAAGATAATCTTATGTATGTATATTGCGTAGACTTGGTTAGATTATTGCATAAATCCGTTCATTACAAGTGCCATAAGTAAGGGACCATTCCGAACCCAACAGTTTGAGGTCTTCCCTTGCGAGGGGTGAGTGCGGCCTTAAATCATTTCCCAGTTCACACTGGGTGGCGACTCCATTTAATTTCTCCGGTTTAGTCCCCCGGGGGCTACTCTGTACTCCCAACCGAGCCGCGAGCCCAGAACAGCGTCACCGATTTTTATTGGCAGACTACTTTGTGAAAGCTACGGGGTATCAAGAAGAGCCTGAACCAGTGGAAGTCAACGAGATCATAATACCAGGATTTGAGATCTTCCAAGACGTGATGGGCAATGAGCCACGAGAAGAAGAAGTCGCAAAGGAGGAAGACGAGTGGGAAGAGGAATTGATGCAGCTAGAGAGCCTGACGCTCGAGAAGAACAAGGAGACCGAAGAAGACAAGGCTGCGGATGACGAAGATGTTTATTTCCCTGATTTATTTGATTGTACTCTCGCTTTCGCTAATAATAAAGACTTATTTGCCTGAGTCTCTTCCTTCTAACTTGTACGACCTGAGCATATTTGACATTAACTCAACCAAAACAAACGCATTTAACCTTGGTACGCCTGAAGACCCCAAGGAAATTCTAATTGCGAGTGAGGTTACCTCTGAGGAACGGAAGGAATTAGAGGGGATGTTAATCAAATATGCTAAGGTATTCGCTTGGTCCTACGAGGACATGCCCGGAGTAGATAGAAGTATCGCCCAACACGCAATACCAACTTATTCAAACATGAGACCGGTAAAGCAGAAGCTCCGAAGGATGAGACCTGAGTGGGCCGAAAAAGGTTAGAGAAGAAGTCAAGAAGCAGATAGACGTGGGATTTCTAGAAGTAGTGAAGTACCCCGAGTGGTTAGCGAACATTGTGCCGGTGCCAAATAAAGATGGGAAGGTCAGAATGTGTGGATTATAGAGACTTTAACAAAGCTTGCCCAAAAGATGATTTTCTTTTACCCTATATAGACGTACTGGTAGATAGCGCGGTTTATCTGCCATGTACTCATTCACAGATGGGTTCTCGGGGTACAATCAGGTCCTTATGGCTGAAGAAGACAACCATAAGACTGCTTTTGTCACCGAGTGAGGCACGTATTATTATAAAGTGATGCCGTTTAGACTTAAGAACGCGGGAGCGACTTATCAACGGATGTCCACTACGTTATTCTATGACTTGATGCATAAGGAGATCGAAGTATACGTGGACGACATGATGGTGAAGTCAGAGACAAGAAGCGGACACATAGAAGCGCTAGAGAAGTTCCTTCAGCGAGTTGACAAATACAACTTGCGATTGAATCCCAAGAAGTGTGTGTTCAGGGTAACGTCGGGAAAGCTTCTAGGACATACGGTAGGAATGAGAGGAATAGAAGTAGACCCTGAGAAGATCAGAGCAATTGCCGAGATGCCTGCGCCGAAGACGAAGAAATAAGTTAGAGCCTTCCTCGGGAAGATCCAGTACATCAGTCGATTCATCGCCAAGCTGACGTTAGTATGCGAGCCCATCTTCAAGCTGTTGAGGAAAGACCAACCGGTGAAGTGGAACGAACAATGCCAAAAAGCCTTCGACAAGATCAAAGAATACCTAGTGAAACCTCCTGTATTGAAACCTCCAAAACCAGGTGTAGGCACTGCATTTTTACATATAAGTCCCGATGATGAGTCTCACATGGAGACACTACCTCTTTAAATTATGGAAGTCGAGGGAAACGGATGTCGGAAGGGAAGAGTCAGACATTAACATCTTGTTGGATTTAATTCGCTTGTTTCACTTCGGGTTAACTTGTTGGACCTATGTTTTAAAATACATCCTTAGCCCAAACCCCTGCAAGACACACACCAAGCCGACACATCACCAAACCACACACCAAACCCACCAAAATGGACCAAGCCCACGCCCAAGGAGACCAAAGCCACACGCCCATCACCTTCCAAATTAACAAAAATTACACATTAAACACATGCCAAAATCAAGACAAATCACCTTCCCAAATTAAAAGATACAAATCAAATCCCATCAAACACTTTCCTAATTTAATTAAATCATATCCATAATCAAAAGAGAAGAAATCAAATCAAATTAAATCACATCCCTAATTAAATAGATTTTTACTTATCACATACTAATAAGATACCCCCCATAATTACAAAATACTTTCCCTATTCACATAAGGTAAACCCCAACCCTTACCTATAAAAAGAAGCCTAAACCAAACCTTAGAGACCCTAGCTCACTCTCACGAAAACACAAAGAAAATAACCTAGCTCATTCACGCCCAAGCTCTCCAAAATTCCTCTCCATTGCCGCACAACCTCCGAAATAAATTCCTCTCCACTGCTCACCAAACACGCACAAGAGACAAATCCCACAGCCTGAAATCAAGCCCTCCACCAAAAAACCATAAACAACAAATCATCACAACCTTGAACACTCACGCAGCACTCGACTAACCTCACCCTAGCACATTCAGGCAAATCACAAGAAATTCTACCTTCATCCATCGCCCCCTGAAATAGCCCCTGCATTGCACGCACATTCCCCCTAAAACAGCCCCTGCACTGCACGTACATTCTCCCTGAAACAGCCCCTCACTGCACGCATAAAACCCCCACAAAAACTTCCCAACTGCATCGCATAAAACCCCCGCAAAACACCCACTGTCCAGTCCTAAAATAGCCGCATAAATCCCTGCACTGCATGCCCAAAATAGCCGCATAAATCCCTGCACTGCATGCCCAAAACAGGCGCATAAACCCCCCTGCACTGCACGTCCAAACTACCCCGAAACTGCCCAGTTTTTACCATCAAAACAGCCCATATTTTAGCCCTTGAACCGATCCAAAACAGTGAAAAAAACCGAGACAAAACAGCGAGGCAATGAAGGAATACAACGAACCAATAAACCGAAGGAGTTGCGGAGCATCAACCCTTCCAACGGCCATGTAACGCGCTTTCGAGAGACGACTTAAGAGGTTAGACCTGAGGGGACCCCTTTTATTTATTATCCTTTATTTTTTTATTTATTTTATTACTTTATTTCGCATGAGTATTATGGATTGGTGCATGATGTGATTTCCGGATGAACATAATATGTGTTCTCTCTTGTGGTATATCGATGGAAACCCGGACATAAATTTTGTAGTCGAATCTGAATGGACGGTATTGCGGTTTGCACTCGGGATACAATGCCACGTACCACTTGAGAGATTCACATGTTTCGTTTCATTCAACCTTAGGTTTTAAGCATGAGTTAGTTTAGTATGTTATTTATTTCTTAAGCATGATTTATTTTAGTGTGTTATTTATTTTTAAGCATGATTTAGTCGTTAGTACATTGTCTCTTTATGCATGATTTAGTTATTTTCTTTCGCAATAGGAGTTTAATCTACATTTATATTTAGATTGTTATTTATTTTTCGTATTTGATAATCCAACATGCCGATGAGATTCTTGTGTGATATCGTATGTTTGCCGTCATGATGACTTACTTTTAAAGCATGCAAACTTAGACATAGGATTTATCTTTATGAATGAGAACTAGATTTAGGTCATTCTTGGACATGTATGTTGTGTAGACTTAGTTAAATTATTGCACAAATCCGTTCATTACAAGTGGCATAAGTAAGGGACCATTCCGAACCCAACGGTTTGAGGTATTCCCTTGCGAGGGGTGAGTGCGGCCTTAAATCATTTTCCTGGTTCACACCGGGTGGCGACTCCATTTTATTCTCTGGTTTAGTCCCCTGCGGGCTACTCTGTACTCCCAACTAGGCCGCGAGCCTAGAACATCATCGTCCATTTATGTGTCCTACAGTCTGGCGACTCCACTGAGGATAGAGAATCGGCCCCGAAATAATGTCTTGTAATGATTGTGATTTTTGTTTTAGTTAACCGTGTATACAGTGGGTTTAAGGGGTTTAATCATAGGCACTGTTAGAGCTAGGTAATGGTTTGGTGTCTTCCTTCATTCAATACATTTCTATAAGGAAAAGGGGCGAGGCCCACATCAACAACAATATAAGTTTTGGGGATAAGTCCCGGGGGCGAGGCCCACATCAGCAACAATATCCGTTTTGGGGATAAGTCCCGGGGGCGAGGCCCACATCAGCATCAATATCAGTTTTTCCGGGTATGGCACTCCGGGTATGGAGACACTATTGCGACACTCTGGGTAAGTAGACGCAACCACGATGCCTCGAGTATGGGGTTTAGCATGCCGGGTATGGCACTCCGGGTATTGAGACACTACTACTGCGACACTCTGGGTATGGAGACGCAACCGCGACACCTCGGGTATGGGTTTTAGCATGCCGGGTATGGCACTCCGAGTATGGAGACACTACTGTGACACTCTGGGTATAGAGACGCAACCGCGACACCTCGAGTATGGGATTTAGCATGCCGGGTATGACACTCCAGGTATGGAGACGCTACTACTTACTGCGACACTCTGGGTATGGAGACGCAACCGCGACACCTCGGGTATGGGGTTTAGCATGCCGGGTATGGCACTTCGGGTATGGAGACACTACTGCGACACTCTGGGTATGGAGACGCAACCGCGACACCTTGGGTATGGGGTTTAGCATGCCGGGTATGACACTCCGTGTATGGAGACACTACTCCGACACTCTGGGTATGGAGACGCAACCGCGACACCTCAGGTATAGGGTTTAGCACGCTGGGTATGGCACAATAAAATCAACTCAACTCAAAGTAACAGGCAAGTCAAGTGGCAGCTGGCGAGCCAGGTAAGTAAAAATGCATTGCATAAACTTTGATATGATTGTCATTGTGACACACTGCACAAATCCCATCAAAGTGTGGGCGACTGTAGGCACTGCATTTTTGCATATAAGTCCTGATGATGAGTCTCACATGAAGACACTACCTCTTTAAATTATGGAAGTCGCGGGAAACGGACGTCGGAAGGGAAGAGTAGACATTAACATCTTGTTGGATTTAATTCGCTTGTTTCACTTCGGGTTAACTTGTTGGACTTATGTTTTAAAACACATCCTTAGCCCAAACCCCCGCAAGACACACACCAAGCCCACACATCACCAAACCACACACCAACCCCACCAAAATGGACCAAGCCCACGCCCAAGGAGACCAAAGCCACACGCCCATCACCTTCCAAATTAACAAAAATCACACATTAAACACATGCCAAAATCAAGATAAATCACCTTCCCTAATTAAAAGATACAAATCAAATCTCATCAAACACTTTCCTAATTTAATTAAATCATATCCCTAATCAAAAGAGAAGAAATCAAATCAAATTAAATCACATCCCTAATTAAATAGATTTTTCCTTATCACATACTAATAAGATACCCCCCATAATTACAAAATCCTTTCCCTATTCACATAAGGTAAATTCCAACCATTGCCTATAAAAAGAAGCCTAAACCAAACCTTAGAGACCCTAGCTCACTCTCACGAAATCACAAAGAAAATAACCTAGCTCTTTCACGCCCAAGCTCTCCAAAATTCCTCTCCATTGCCGCACAACCTTCGAAACAAATTCCTCTCCCCTGCTCACCAAACACGCACAAGAGACAAATCCCACCGCCTGAAATCAAGACCTCCATTGACAAACCATAAACAAAAAATCATCACAACCTTGAACACTCACGCAACACTCGGATAACCTCACCCTAGCACATTCACGCAAATCACAAAAAATTCTTCCTTCATCCATCGCCCCCTGAAATAGCCCCTACATTGCATGCACATTCCCCCTGAAACAGCCCCTGCATTGGACGCACATTCTCCCTGAAACAGCCTCCTCACTGCACGCATAAAACCTCCACAAAAACTGTCCAACTGCACCGCATAAAACCTCTGTAAAACTGCCTAGTTCAACCGCATACATCCACGCCAAAACTGCCCAGTTCAGTCGTATAAAACCCCCGCAAAACACCCATTGTCCAGTCTTAAAACAGCCGCATAAATCCCTGCATTGCATGCCCAAAATAGCCGCATAAATCCCTGCACTGCACGCCCAAAACAGCCACATAAACCCCCTGCACTGTACGTCCAAACTACCCTGAAACTGCCCAGTTTTTACCACCGAAACAGCCCATATTTTAGCCCTTGAACCGATCCAAAAATAGTCCAAAATAGTGAAAAAAACTGAGACAAAATAGTGAGGCAACGAAGGAATACAACGAACCAGTGAACCAGAGGAGTTACGGAACATCAACCCTTCCGACGGCAGTGTAACGCGCTTTCGAGAGACGACTTAAGAGGTTAGACCTGAGGGCACCCCTTTTATTTATTATCCTTTATTTTTTTTAATTTTTTTTATTACTTTATTTCACATGAGTATTGTGGATTGGTGCATGATATGATTTCCGGATGAACAGAATATGTGTTCTCTCTTGTGGTATATCGGATGGAAACCCGGACATAAATTCCGTAGCCGAATCCGAATGGACGGTATTGCGGTTAGCACTCGGGATACAATGCCACATACCACTTGAGAGATTCACATGTTTCATTTCATCCAACCTTGCGTTTTAAGCATGAGTTAGTTTAGTATGTTATTTATTTCTTAAGCATGATTTAGTTTAGTGTGTTATTTATTTTTAAGCATGATTTAGCCATTAGTACATTGTCTCTTTATGCATGATTTAGTTATTTTCTTTCGCAATAGGAGTTTAATCTACCTTTATGTTTAGGTTGTTATTTATTTTTCGTATTAGATAATCCAACATGCCGAGGAGATTCTTGTGTGATATCGTATGTTTTCCGTTTTGATGACTTACTTTTAAAGCATGCAAACTTAGACATAGGATTTATCTTTATGAATGCGAACTAGATTTAGGTCATTCTTGGACATGTATGTTGTGTAGACTTAGTTAAATTATTGCACAAATCCGTTCATTACAAATGGCATAAGTAAGGGACCATTCTGAACCCAACGGATTGAGGTATTCCCTTGCGAGGGGTGAGTGCAGCCTTAAATCATTTCCCCGATTCACACCGGGTGGCGACTCCATTTTATTCTCCGGTTGAGTCCCCCGCGGGCTACTCTGTACTCCCAACTAGGTCGTGAGCCTAGAACAACGTCGTCTATTTCTGTGTCCTACAGTCTGGCGACTCCACTGGGGATAGAGAATCGGCCTCGAAATAATGTCTTGTAATGATTGTGATTTTTGTTTTAGTTAACCGTGTCTACAGTGGGTTAAAGTGGTTTAATCAAAGGCACTATTAGAGCTAGGTAATGGTTTGGTGTCTTCCTTCATTCACTACCTTTCTATAAGGAAAAGCTGTGAAGGCACCTAGATAATCATTTACTCGAAGCTTACTGTGATGGACTAATTTGGAGGACTTGTTGTTTATTCCTATCACCAAGGCGATAAGAGCCTAAAAGGCTTAGGTATTTAAGAGAGTATGCTCCACCCTCTCTTTGGGGAATCTATAATAGGAAATCCATTTGACAGTCAGTCACGCACCATAACTTGTTGGCACGTACCTTAGTGTATAAAAAAGGTGTGCTCACTTGGTCGCTTGAACCCTTGAGTGGGGAGTCCTAGTTGTGGGCAATCCTTCGCCGACGAGAGCCTTTGTCTATACCCCTATAAACCCGCATATGAACTGTAGTTGTATAACCAATAGAAACTATCCATTTATACATATATTTAGGACTATCGTCATTTGGATTCAGTTGGACCTTTTGTCATGAGGTATGGGCTTGTTGGGCCATTTAAACTGGGACGGGTTCGTGCCTTATGAAAATTGGGCCAAAAGCTTCTAAATTGCCAATGGGCCACTTTGTGTTTAGGCCTCTTATCATTTGAAGTTGTTTAGCCATGTTATCGCAAAAGTGTAAACCTGTTGGGCCTTTTCAACTGGGAAATGTTTGCACCGCGCAATAATATGATTGAATGCTTTAAAATGATAATGGGCCGACTTATATATTCCATACATCGCACGCATCTCATGCATACACGCATCATGTTAACCTCTGTGTCTTAAAAGCCATCATAGATACCCGTTGGGTTAGGGAAGATGGAACTCATCAAAAGGCCGTCAGCAAACATGAGCGAATCAGAGAACGAGGTATCCCGTATGGATCAGCTGGAAATAAGTCTCACTAAGGTTACCGAGCAACTGCAAGCTTTGACCGCCGCTGTGGCCAATATGGTTGTGCCTCATGCTAGGGGAGGCTCTGAGAATGAGAGGTCTGAGGACCCTCCGAACAGATTGAGTGATGATATCCCTGTCTTTGATGATGACATGGCTGAGTATGAAGCGTGAGCCTTCGGACTGACGACATTGATAACCTTGAAGGCTAAGAACATCGAAGTGTACGGAGACTCGATGTTGGCAGTCCAACAGATGCAAGGAGAATGGGAATTGAAGGAAGAACGGTTGAAACCCTACTTGTTCCACCTCAAGAGTCTGGCACAGGCCCTCCCCGATTGCAAATTCCAGCACTTGCCGCGAGAAGAGAATCAAATGGCAGATGCGTTAGCTACACTAGCCGCAACTTGGGAAAATCCGGAGAAATTGGTGATGAGACCTCTAGTGTTGACAACGGCAAGCAGACCTGTCTACGAGATAGAAAGAATCTTGGAAGTAGAAGTCGACGATGGGAACCGTGGTACTATGATATTCAGATACTTAGAATGCGGGGAACTTCTGAAAGAAGCAAGCAGAAAAGACATGATAGCCATTCAGAAGTTAGCTTCTCAGTATGTGAGTCTGAAGGGAGAACTATACAAGAGACAAGCGAATGGCATCCAGCTGAAGTGCTTAAGAAAAGAAGAGGCTCAAAAGTAATGGAAGAAGTACATGCCGGAGTATGTGGACCGCACATGAACGGATTGAACTTTTCCCGCAAGATAGTGAGACAAGGTTTCTACTGGTTGACCATAGAAGCTGACTATGAGAAGCTGGTAAAGTATTGTCACGATTGCCAAGCTCACGGTAACTTGAATCATCTGCCGCACACAAAGTTGCATGGGCTGTCAGAGCCGTGGCCTTTCTCAGCATAGGGAATTGACATGATCGGAAAGATTCGACCGCACACATCGAATAGACATCGCTTCATAGTAGTGGCAGTAAACTGCTTCTCAAAATGGGTGGAAACCGAGTCCTTCCGCAATTTTATAGCAAAACAGATGGCGAAGTTCATAGCTCGGAATCTCATATGTCGATATGGAATGTCGCATCATGTAGTAACGGAAAACGGAGTTCAGGTTCAAGGAGAAACGAAGGCAATGCTATAGAAGTATGGGATATGACATCACAAGTCATCACCTTACAGACTGCAGGGAAACGGGGCAGTCGAGGCCGCCAACAAGACAATAAAGAGTATATTAGCTAAGATGACAGAAAACTATAAATATTGGGCTGATAAGCTACCGTACGCCCTGTGGGGGTACAAAACTTCTGTGAGAATAGCAACTGGAGCCACTCCTTACTCTCTGCCTATGGAATGGAAGCAGTATTTCTGGTGGAAGTCGAGATATAGTCCATGCGAGTATTAGCAGAAGCAGAGTTATCGGAGCAAGAATGGGCCTCGCAGAGATTTGAACAGTTGGCATTGCTCAATGAGAAGAGGATGAAGTCCTTGCATCACATGCAGATATATCAGAAAAGGTTGGCTCGAGCGTTCAATAAGAAGGTGCATCCTATTAAGATCAGAAAATGTGATTTGGTACTTAAGTAATAGAAGCCATCGACGAGAGACCCGAGAGGAAAGTTCAGACCCAACTGGGAAGGGCCCTACATAGTCCAGAAAGTAATGGAGAATGGGGCCGTGAAACTGTCAGATTTGGAAGGGAACGAGTTCACCGAGCCGATTAATGTGGACAGATTGAAGCAGTATTTTGCTTGAGAAAAAGAAGACCGAGCAATCACCAGTAGAAGACCTAACCCAACGGAATATGAAATTCATTCATGCATGCATGCATACACGTAACGTATTTGCATTCTTTTGTTTTGTTGTGTTTTGTTTTGTTTTGTATTCACAGGTCTCAAAGAAAAGAATGAAAAACGGCAAAACACAAGCAAGAGCAACAAAACAGTATAAACGGTTTTTCAGGGAGGAATCCATGGGGGCGAAGCACACATTATCATAGGTCGAAAGGAAGAATGCCAGTGAAAAAAAAGAGATAGAGAAATCCTTTATGGTTAAGCATATGTCCGGTGATGATATTGTGTGCTGTAGGGAGAAACCTTAGAAATGATAAGTGCGAGTTGTGCTCTCATCCGGTACTCTGAGTGGGTGATCTCGGCTAAACTCACGAGCACTTGATTATAGGATTTTAGCAGTAGAAGCCTGAATGATCGGCGAGATGACTAGTTGAAGAGATGGCGGATCAGTGAATGACCATTTGCCTGGATGTCCATTCTGGTTTACTTATGTTACGATATATGATATAGTTGGAAATAAAGAAAAAGTCTCTGCAATGAAAAGAAAAGGAAAAATAGACCGCCTATAACCGATAAGCGTGAAGCTACCCATGGGCGAGTATTAAGACCACCATGAGGAGAAATGATACCTTAAATTGTAGGTGTGTCAAAGAAAGAAAAAGAAAAAAAAAGAGAAAAGGAAAAAAAAGTTCAAAAAGAAAGAAAAGAAAGAGACAAGAGAAAAAGAAAAGAAAAACCATATCATGTTGAGTACGAGGAAGTAATCACAGAGTATGATCAAGACATCCAGATTGGTTAGACCCACTGATCCGATTCTCCGAGACAAAATCATCGAGTTGGCTTACTTAAGGATTAAGCTGCGAAAGAGCCTTGGCACACACACACTAGGAGTCTAGTTCAGATCACTCATTCAGACAATCAGATTTGAGTGCATTGAGTACTTTGAAGGTTCTATAGTTTCGACACGAAGCATCCGTTGAGGACGAAAATAGGTTTAACTATCAGGATTATCTCGTGAGAGGCAGTACAGTATGTTGAAATTAACCATCACATTGTCAATATCAGTTTTGGGGATGAGTCCCGGGGGCGAGGCCCACATCAGCAACAATATCAGTTTTAGGGATAAGTCCCGGGGGCGAGGCCCAAATCAGCAACAATATCAGTTTTGGGGATAAGTCCCGGGGGCGAGGCCCACATCAGCAACAATATCAGTTTTGGGGATAAGTCCCGGGGGCGAGGCCCACATCAGCATCAATATCAGTTTTGCTGGGTATGGCACTCCGGGTATGGAGACACTACTGCGACACTCTGGGTATAGAGACGCAATCGCGACGACTCGGGTATGGGGTTTAGCATGCTGGGTACGGCACTCCGGGTATGGAGACACTACTACGACACTCTGGGTATGGAGACGCAACCGCGACGCCTCGGGTATGGGGTTTAACATGCCGGGTATGACACTCCGGGTATGGAGACACTACTACGACACTCTGGGTATGCAGATGCAATCGCAACACCTCGGGTATGGGGTTTAGCATGCCGGGTATGGCACTCTGGGTATGGAGACACTACTGTGACACTCTGGGTATGGAGACGCAACCGCGACACCTCGGGTATGGGGTTTAGCATGCCAGGTATGGAACTCCGGGTATGGAGACACTACTACGACACTCTGGGTATGGAGACGCAACCGCGACACCTCGGGTATCAGGTTTAGCATGTCGGGTATG
The DNA here is from genome assembly GCA_019454045.1 of Zanthoxylum bungeanum. Taxonomy (NCBI): domain Eukaryota; kingdom Viridiplantae; phylum Streptophyta; class Magnoliopsida; order Sapindales; family Rutaceae; genus Zanthoxylum; species Zanthoxylum bungeanum. The sequence goes on from SKCR01035461.1 coordinate 29,660, forward strand.
GCACTCCGGGTATGGAGACACTACTGTGACACTCTGGGTATGGAGACACAACCGCGACACCTCGGGTATGGGGTTTAGCATGCCGGGTATGGCACTCCGAGTACTCTGGGTATGGAGACGGAACCGCGACACCTCTGGTATGGGGTTTAGCACGCCGAGTATGACACAATAAAATCAACTCAACTTAAAGCAACATGCAAGTCAAGTGGCAGTTGGCGAGCCAGGTAAGTAAAAATACATTGCATAAACTTTGATAGGATTGTCATTATCACACACTGCACAAGTCCTATCAAAGTAGGGGCGACTTTAGGCACTGCATTTTTGCATATAAGTCCCGATAATGAGTCTCACATGGAGACACTGCCTCTTTAAATTATGGAAGTCACGGGAAACGGACGTCGGAAGGGAAGAGTCAGACATTAACATCTTGTTGGATTTAATTCGCTTGTTTCGCTTCGGGTTAACTTGTTGGACCTCTTTTTTAAAACACAACCTTAACCCAAACCCCCGCAAGACACACACCAAGCCCACACACAACCCCACCAAAATGGACCAAGCGCACGCCTAAGGAGACCAAAGCCACACGCCCATCACCTTCCAAATTAACAAAAATCACACATTAAACACATGCCAAAATCAAGACAAATCACATTCCTTAATTAAAAGATACAAATCAAATCCCATCAAACACTTTCCTAATTTAATTAAATCATATCCCTAATCAAAAGAGAAGAAATCAAATCAAATTAAATCACATCCCTAATTAAATAGATTTTTCCTTATCACATACAAATAAGATACCCTCAATAATTACAAAATCCTTTCCCTTTTCACATAAGGTATACCCCAACCCTTACCTATAAAAAGAAGCCTAAACCAAACCTTAGAGACCCTAGCTCATTCTCACGAAAACACAAAGAAAATAACCTAGCTCATTCACGCCCAAGCTCTCCAAAATTCCTCTCCATTGCCGCACAACCTCCGAAACAAATTCCTCTCCCCTGCTCACCAAACACGAACAAGAGAAAAATCCCACCACCTGAAATCAAGCCCTCCACCGAAAAACCATAAACAACAAATCATCACAACCTTGAACACTCACACAGCACTCGGCTAAGCTCACCCTAGCACATTCACACAAATCACAAGAAATTCTGCCTTCATCCATCGCCCCATGAAATAGCCCTTGCATTGCACGCACATTCCCCCTGAAACAGCCCCTACACTGCACGCACATTCTCCCTGAAATAGCCCCCCCACTGCACGTATAAAACCCCCACAAAAACTAACCAACTGTACCGCATAAAACCCCTGTAAAACTGCCCAATTCAGCCGCATACATCCACGCCAAAACTGCCCAGTTTAGCCGCATAAAACCCCCCGCAAAACACCCACTATCCAGTCCCAAAATAGCCGCATAAATCCCTGCACTGCAGGCCCAAAATAGCCGCATAAATCCCTGCACTGCATGCCCAAAACAGCCGTATAAACCCCTCTGCACTGCACGTCCAAACTACCCCGAAACTGCCCAGTTTTTACCATCGAAACAACCCATATTTTAGCCATTGAACCGATCCAAAAACAGTCCAAACAGTGAAAAGAACCGAGACAAAACAACGAGGCAACGAAGGAATACAACGAACCAGTGAACCGGAGGAGTTGCGGAGCATCAACCCTTCCGATGGTCGTGTAATGCGTTTCCGAGAGATGACTTAAGAGGTTAAACCTGATGGCACCCCTTTTATTTATTATCCTTTATTTTTTTTTATCTTTATAGGATTTATATTTATGAATGCGAACTAGATTTAGGTCATTCTTGGACATGTATGTTTTGTAGACTTAGTTAAATTATTGCACAAATCCGTTCATTACAAGTGGCATAAGTAAGGGACCATTCCGAACCCAACGGTATGAGGTCTTCCCTTACGAGGGGTGAGTGCGGCCTTAAATCATTTTCCCGATTCACATTGGGTGGCGAATCCATTTTATTCTCCGGTTTAGTCCCCTGCGGGCTACTCCGTACTCCCAACTAGGTCCTGAGCCTAGAACATCATCGTCTATTTCTGTGTCCTACACCAGGAAAACCCTTAGTGTTTTATTTGGCCATAGAACCAAAAGCGCTAGGGGCGAAGATAGTACAAGCAGATAAGACAGGGGTGGAACATGCAGTCTACTACCTCAGTAAGAAGATGCTTTCGTACGAAGCCTGCTATCAAGAAGTAGAGAATATCTGTTTGGCAGTGGTGTGGGCATCTAGAAAATTACTTCATTACTTCCAATTTTACAAGATCCAAGTGGTAGCAAAGGAGAATTCCTTAAAGTATCTACATTCGGTACCTTCGCTAGTAGGGAAGTTAGGTAGATGGTTGGTATTGCTGACAGAGTTTGATATTGAGTATCTCACCTCAAAAGTAATCAAAGGTCGAGCCGTAGCGGAGTTTTTAGCATTACAACCCATAGAAGGAGACCAATACAAGTTCGAATTCCAGACGAGGAAATCCAAGCGATAATGGTCCAAGGATGGAAGATGTATTTCTACGGAGCGGTGAATTACAAAGGAGCCGGGATAGGAATCTTGATAATAACCCTTGAAGGAGAAACCCTGCCTATGGCCAAGAGGCTGACGTTCGGAGTAACCAACAACATGGCCGAGTATGAAGCATGCACCTTCATATTGATAGCACTGATAACCTTAGGGGCTAAGGGCGTATAGGTCTACGGAGACTCGATGTTAGTAGTCCGACAGATGCAAAGAGAATGTGAATTGAAGGAAGAACGGTTGAGACCCTACCTATTTCACCTCAGGAAGTTGGCACAAGCTATCCCCGATTGTAAATTTCAGCACTTGCCGCAAGAAGAAAACCAAATGGCAGACGCATTAGCCACCCTAGCCGCAACTTGGGAGAATCCGGAGAAGTTGGTGATGAGACCTATAGTGTTGAAGACAGCAAGCAGACTCAGTTACGAGATCGAAAGGATCTTAGAAGTAGAAGTCGATGATGAGAAACCATGGTACTACGATATTCAGCGATACCTAGAATGCGGAGAATTCCCAGAAGAAGCAGGTAGGAAGGATATGATATCCATTTAGAAGTTGGCCTCCCAATATGTGAGTTTGAAGGGAGAACTGTACAAGAGGCAAGCTAATGGCATCCAGCTAGAGTGTTTAAGGAAGGAAGAGGCTTAGAAAGCGATGGAAGAAGTACATGCCAGGGTATGTGGACTGCACATGAACGAATTGAATTTGTCTCGCAAGATAGTGAGACAAGGCTTCTACTGGTTGACCATGGAAGCTGACTGCGCGAAGCTGGTGAAGCATTGCCACGATTGCCAAGCGCACAGTAACTTGAGCCATCTACTGTACACAGAGTTGCACGAGCTGTCGGAGCCGTGGCCTTTTTCGGCATGGGGAATTGACATGATCAGAGAAATTCGACCGCACGCATCGAATGGACATCGTTTCATAGTAGTGGCAGTAGACTACTTTTCGAAATAGGTAGAAGCTGAGTCGTTTCATAATGTTACAGCAAAATAGATGGCGAAGTTCATAGCCCGGAACATCATATGTCGATACGGAATGCCGCATCGCGTGGTAACGAACAACAAAGTCCAGTTTCAAGGAGAAACCAAGGCGATGCTACAGAAATACGGCATAGGACATCACAAGTCGTCACCATACAGACCACAAGAAAATGAGGCAGTCGAGGCAGCCAATAAGACGATAAAGAAGATATTAGCCAAGATGACGGAAAGTTATAGAGATTGGGCGGAAAAACTACCATACGCCCTATGGGGGTACAGAACTTATGTGAGAACGGAAATGGGAGCCACACCATATTCTTTGGTCTACGGAATGGAAGCAGTATTACCGGTAGAAGTTGAGATACAGTCAATGCAGGTACTAGCGGAGGCAGAGTTACCTGAATGAGAATGGGCCTCGCAGAGATTCGAACAGTTAGCATTATTGGATGAGAAGAGAATGAAGTCCTTGCATCATATGCAGATATACCAGAAGAGGTTGGCTTGAGCATTTAACAAGAAGGTGTGTCCTACCAAGATCAGAGAGGGTGATCTGGTACTTAAGCAATCAAAGCCGTCGACGTTGGACCCGAGAGGGAAGTTCAGGCCCAACTGGGAAGGACCCTACATAGTCAAGAAAGTGATGGGAAATGGGGCAGTAAAACTGTCCGATTTGGAAGGAAACGAGTTCACCGAGCCAATCAACGTGGACAAGTTGAAACAATATTTTACATAAGGGAGAGAAGACCTAACCCAACGGAATAGGAAATTCATCCATGCATGCATACATGTAACGTACTTGCATTCATTTTTTTGTTTTGTTTTGTTTTGTATTCACAGGTTTCAAAGAAGAAAAGAAGAAAGTGGCAAATACAAACCAACCAGAAGCAGCAATATAACATCATCAGTTTCGGGAATGAATCCCAGGGTTGAGGCCCGTATCAGTATCAGTTTCGGGAATGAATTCCAGGGTTGAGGCCCGTATCAGTATCAGTTTCGGGAAGGAATCCCAGGGTTGAGGCCATGTCACCAACGGTTTTCAGAGATGATCTCAGAGGTCAAGGCCCACATTATCAGCGGTTGAAAAGAAGAATTCCAGTGAAAAAAAAGAGAAGCCCTTAATGTTTAGGCATATGTCCGGTGATGAAATTGTTTGCTGTGGGGTGAAACCTTAGAAACGATAAGTGCGAGATGCGCTCTCATCCGATATTTTGAGTGGTTGATCTCGGCTAGACTCGCGGGCACTTAATTACAAGATCTTAACAGTAGAAGCCTGAGTAGTCAAAGAGATGACTAGTTGAAGAGATGGCAGATCGGTGAATGACCGTTTGCTTAGATGTCCATCCTGATTTACTTGTGTTACGATATGTGATATGGTTGAAAATAAAAGAAAAGCCTCTGAAGAAGAAAAAATAAACCACATATAACCGATAAGCGTGAAGCTACCAATGAGCGAGTATTAGGACCACCATGAGGAGAAATGCTACCTTAAAGGGTAGGTGTGTTGAAAAAAAAAAGTGAATGAATGAAGAGACGAAAGAAAAGAAAGAGAAAACCATATCATATTGAGTACGAGGAAGTAATTACAGAGAATGATCAAGATATCTAGGTTGGTTAGACCCACTGATCCGGTTCTTTGAAACAAAATCATCGAGTTGGCTTACTTAAGGATTAAGTTGTAAAAGAACCTTGGCACACACACACTTGGAGTCTAGTTCAGATCATTTATTCAAACGGTCGGATTTGAGTTGTATCAGGTACTTTGAAGATTCTCTGGTTTCGACGCTAGGCATCCTCTGAGGACAAAAATATGTACAATCATTGGGACTATCTCGTAAAAGAGAGTAATATGGTATAATAATACGGAACACCGCATCAAATGACCTATTTTGGCCGAGTGCAAGCAACGAAGAACAAAAAGGATAAACCAAGTCTGGGGGCGACCAGTCTACCACACCTCATACCGTAACGGTTCTAGAATATACCACCTCACAGTAACGGTTCGGGAATGGACCACCTCACCTCAACGGTTCGGGAATGGACCACCTCACAGTAATGGTTCGGGAACGGACCAGCTCACAGTAACGGTTCAGGAATGGACCACCTCATAGTAACGGTTCGGGAATGAACCACCTCACAGTAATGGTTCGGGAATGGACCACCTCACAGTAACGGTTCGGGAATGGACCACCTCACAGTAACGGTTCGAGAATGGACCACCTCACAGTAACGGTTCGGGAATGGACCACCTCACAGTAACGGTTCGGGAATGGACCACCTCCCAGTAACGGTTCGGGAATGGACCACCTCACAGTAACGGTTCGGGAATGGACCACCTCATAGTAACGGTTCGGGAATGAACCACTTCACAGTAACGGTTCGGGAATGAACCAGGGGTCGCAGCACCTCACCACCATCAAATCAGTTTGAAGCATCTCAACAACAGGTAAGTCAGGCAGCAGCTGGCGAGCCAGGTAAGTAAAAATCGATGCATTACTTTGATAGGATTGTCACTGTCACACCACTACACAAGCCCATCAAAGTGGGGGAGACTGCAGACACTTACATTTTTGCATGAGCCCAATGATGAGCCTCGGTCGGAGGCACTAACCGATAATTACGGAAGTTACGGGAAACGGACGTCGGAAGGGGAAATTCAAGATAAATACGTCATCAGATAATTCACCCGTTCACTGCGTTTGCGTTCGTGTCGCGTTCGGAAACACGTTCGAACGGTGAACAGATTGCGGGTGTCCGTGTAGCGTCCGAATAAACGTTCGAACGACCATCGGTATTTCTGTTTTACTGTTAGCCACATGCCCAAGCCCATCCAAAGCCCATTTATCCCACCAAGCCTAATCCAAAAATAATTAAAACACTTAAAATACATGTCACAAATTAAATCAGATCCTAAATTAAATAAAACAAATCACCTTCATAAACTAAATAAATCAAATCAAATCAAAATAAATCCCCCTTCATAACCAAACCAATCAAATCCAATCACCTCCCAAAATAAATATATCCCCACCAAAATTACACAAGATCATTTCCTTTAATAAACTAATTAATCACCTCCCTTATTGACATGATTCCCTTCCTTACCTAGAAACCCTAGTGTACCATTATAAAAGAAACCAAAATTCCAAACCCTTAACCCCTTAGAGACTCACAACTACCTTCAAGAAAAAAAACATAAGAAAATAATAGAAAACCCTAAGCTCTATTCACTTAGACCTTCACCCCTCTCTTTAGAGCACATTCAAGCCCAAACACCAAGAAGAAAACATTCTCAACCACCGAAAACTACAACACTAAAATACCCATCCATCACCGAAAATCACACCCAAAACCACCCCTTACATTACCGAAAATAGAACCCCTAAAACAGTCCATAAATCACTAAAAACTGCACTCCAAAATCCCCCTAAATCACCAAAAAAACTACACCCTAAAACAATCCAAGTTTCACCCCAAAATCGCGGCAAAGGACTAGCTAAAAACAGCGAGGAAAGATCGAGTAAACAGCAGAAAAAACAGCAGAAAGGTGAAGGAAAATAGTAGACTAGAAAACCAAAAGTTGTGGAGCAGTAACCCTTCTAGCGACGATGTGACGCACTTCCGATGAGCAACTTAAAAGGTAAGACCTGAGGGCACCCTTTATTACTTTTTATTTTTTAGCTTGGATGCGGCACGCTCGGTTGGACATATTCCATGTCCAACCGGGTGTGCGAGGTCCTATATCAAAAATGACCAAATTCTTGGTCACATCTTTCTTTAACGTTCCTTTATTTATTTATCGCACATTTATTTCACATTATTAGCCCTTTATCATTCCGCATGTTTCTTTCTTTGCTTATGTGTTGTTATATCCATCATCTTACTTAATGCCGATTTTTATGATTGCATTGTGTTAACGCGTGAATGTTGCCTCTCGTGGTATATTAGATGGAAACCCAGACATAAATTCTGTAGCCGAATCCGAATGGACAGTAGTGCGGTCTGTACTTGGGATACAACTCCACATACCACTTGCGGAAACATCCCCGCATGTGTTTACTGCATTATGGATGCCACTTTCGCCATCCCATTCGAACGCGTTCTAGAACGCTACTCGAATGCACACATTCTATCTCGCCCCCGTTCGAACGCGTTTCCGAACGCAACATGAACGCGGGCATTCTGGACAGATTCTTTTATCTTTATCATGTCTTAGGCATTTTTTTGTTCATTATTCCGCTATCTACTTTCTATTTGTCTTTTTCTTTATTGTTAATCTAATGCACATGGGCTAACTAGGGTGGATTAAAGGTCCTTTATTCGAGGGAAATGCTTAAAGGCTACCTTTACCACGATGTTTTGCCGCGCCAGACGAGGTACACTCAATGGAATGTGAAATATGTTCAATCGGGCATACAAGGTCCTATATTATTACTTTATTTATCTTCTATACATTGTTACTTGATTCGCATGAGCTAATTATGTTGGTTTAAAGGTCCTTTATTTGAGAAAAAGTCTAAAAGGCTACCTTTACCACGATATTTTGCCGCGCCTTTTATTATTCCGTTATTTATTTTTCGCATATTATCTCTTTGTCTATTCATGCATTGTAATCTAATGCGCATGGGCTAACTACGGTGGGTTAAAGGTCCTATATTCGAGGGAAATGCCTAAAGGCTACCTTTACCATGATGTTTTGTCGTGCCGGACGAAGTACACTCGATTGAATGTGAAATATGTTCAATCGGGCATACGAGGTCCTAGATTGTGTATTTTTTTATACATGTATATGTTTGTGTCATTTCAGATGCCATTTTGGTAATCTCGTTCGAACGCGTTTCTGAACGCTACACGAACGTATGCATTCTGCCTTATTCCATTTGAACGCGTTTACGAACGCTACTCGAACGTGCATCTATTTTTTTTATCATGCATCAGGTCTTACCCTGTTCGAACACATTTTCGAACGCTATACGAACACGGACATTCTATTTCATTTACGTTCGAACACGTTTAGGAACACTACTCGAACACGCGCGTAGTCTGCTTTACTATGCATCAGGTCTTATCCCGTTCGAACGCATTTTCGAAAGCTATACGAATGTGAACCTTCTGTTTGTCGTTCGAACGTGTTTTCAAACGCTACACGAACGCACATACAGTACACAGACTTCTTTTCGTCACATTTCATGCATGTTTGCTTCTTTGATCATTTCTTTTGCACTATATTATTAATCATATCATTTCATTATTTACGCTTAGACAACTATCATCTATTTATATTTCCGCATTTATCTATTTAATGTGTTTATGAATTGTGTGCTTGTCGTTATGTCGATTTACTTCTATGCATGCGAACTTAGATATAGGTTGTATGCAAACTTAGATATAAGATATTCTTATGTATGTATGTTGCGTAGACTTGGTTAGATTATTGCATAAATCCGTTCATTACAAGTGACATAAGTAAGAGACCATTCTGAACCCAACGGTTTGAGGTCTTCCCTTGCGAGGGGTGAGTGTGGCCTTAAATCATTTCCCAGTTCAGACTGGGTGGCGACTCCATTTTATTTCTCCGGTTTAGTCCCTCGCGGGCTACTCCGTACTCCCGACCGGGCCGCGAGATCGGAACAGCGTCGCCGATTTCTGTGTCCTACAGTAAGCCTTTGTATAAATTCAATAAAGTAGTTTATGATATGGATAGGAATATGTACAAATTTAGGTATGGTGGAAAAATTATCAAGTTTGCTCATTTAACCCTACAAGAGGTCTATAAGAAAGAGTTGTACATGCATAGGAGTGAAAAAGAGTGGGCTAAAAAGAAAAGTGCGATTGTTGAGTTTGGAATGTTACTAGGAGAGCTTCCAGAGTTGAAAGAGAAAAATACATTAGTAAAATGTGAAGTAAAGAAGGATATGAGCGTAGCCTTGAGTAATGAAATGAAACATGTTGATGTTTCAGTAACTAAGAGTGGGGTGGTTGATGGTGTTGCTGATAGTGCTGATATTGATGTGAGAGATAATATTAGTGATCATGATTTGGTTGTTCATGATGCCAATGAGGTGCTTGACGTTACTGTTAAGGGTGAATATCATATGGAACAATCTGATGTTGGTTGTGAGGACATGAGTTATGAGGTACAAAAAGTGCATATGGCCGAATATGTAGAGTGTGATCAGATCGTGGATGGGAGTATTGATTGTTTGAGAAAGAAACATGGGCATGTTGAGTTTGTTTTAAATGTTTTAAATGAGGTTTCAAATGTGAATCCAGGTGGGAATATCTTTGCGGTTACAAGTGGAGTTAAGAATGAAAGTAGCAATGGAGAGATTGAGAGTGGAAAAATATTGACAAAAAGTCATTAATTGGCTTTATTGACTTTTGCTCACCTTAACCATTTTTTTCCATGTGATTTTATTTTATTCAATGATTCTCGTCACATTGATCTTGTCATTTTTATCTATAACCCGGGTTCGGATTCGAGGTCGAATCCTTTTCAAGAGAGGGAGAATGATGTGATCCAGAATGAGCTCTGTTTGTTGGGCCAAGTTAACTTGAAGTTGTGGCTGATTGCTTGGCTTGGTCAGATTGATGTATTTGGGCCATTTTGGTGGATTTCGAAGATTCCTTGGGTTCTGGAGTTTGGTCCATGCATGAGACTTTATATGAAGGCTTTATTATCTCTAAATTAAGAATGAAATGGGTTTTGGAAGTGCATGGGTTGCCTTGATTTATTTTCAGATTTATTTTCGAATGGTGCATTAGTAGTGGCGGGATTTGCGTAGTCTTCATATTTTGGATGTAAATTTCTCGTCCGATGTCCGATTTTGGTGATTTAGGTTACATTGGAAACAGAACTAGTAGATCTACAACTTTGTAGCTTACATAAAAGTCCAGTTCAGACTTGTTCTTGGTCAAAATGAGGACAAAATATATCCCTATAGTTTTTATATTTTATATTTTTTTTAAGATTATATGTTGTTTAAGTGAGGACACAATATATCCCTATAGTTTTTATAGTTTATATTTTTTTTAAGGTTATGTGTTGTTTAAGTGCCGGACTGAACTTTAATTATATTACAAAGCCCATGCACGAAATTTTAAAGTATTTTATGTGTTATTGAGTTTATTTTACTAGGGTTTTATTATATTTGGGTAGAATTAGGGTTAGCCACCTATTTAAAGGGGCATTGTTCATTGTAATTGACAATTAACTAAGAATATATCTTTTTACAAAACAAAGTGACTTGTGTCATCTTGAGGGAGTGGATTCTTCCTTGGTTCTACGGAACAAAAGCTTATCAACGTGTGGCAAGCGTTGTGGCGCTGTATCGCTGTTCAAGATTCTCCAAAAAAATAAAGAAAGGTTCTTAAGGGCAAGGTTCCTTAAGGGTTGGACTTGATCTTGGAAGGATTTTGTTCTTACAAAATCAAGATTCGCGGTTCTTGGGGCTTAGAACAGACGGAGGGATTTGCTTGGCTTTGTTCCAAGCAGGTTCATATCACAAGCTCTTCAAAGACTTCTAGATAGTCGAAGAAAATCAAAATGTGAAAGAAGAATTTATCAAAGAAAGACTCCAAGAAGTATAAAAATGCAAGACTGTATGTATCTTGTTTGGATCGTATGTCTACACTGCAAGAAGTCTGGACGCTGGAAGAATGATTGTCCAGAGCTGAAATGAAAGCCAGGACCCTCAGATACGCTTTGTATTTTTCCTATTATTGACATCTCATTAGCCTTAGATGGAAATAGTGGATGGGTGTTAGACACCGATAGTCCAACTTATATTTGCAACTTCATGCATGTCATTAGGGTTAAAAGAAAGCTTAACAAAAGGGAGATCCAGCTTAGAGTTGGAAATGGCGAGACATTAGATGTCAATGCCATAGGAACAATTGTTTTAGATCTCCATAATGGATGTAAATTAATTTTACATGACCGTTATTATGTACTCTTTCTTACCGAGATTGGATAAAGAGGGATATAAAATAAACTTTAGAGATGATGCTTTATGTTTATATGATAAAAAAAACTATTTGATATTTCATATGTGAATGTTCTTTATCTAACGGTCATTATGTTTTGGAAACATATCAAGATATCTTTAATGTAGAGGAAAATACAAGTAAAAGATCTGAATTAAATAATATTGAATTATGACATATGAGATTGGGCCACAAAAGTGTTAGACACCTATCCAAATTGCTTAAAGATGGTTTGATTGAAGATTTTACCTTAGATCCTTATCCGATTTGTGAGTCATGTATCCAGGGAAAAATGACAAAGGCCTCATTTCTTGGTGTTGGACACCGTGTTAAAGCTTTATTAGAACTAGTACACAGTGATGTGTGGTCCACTAAATCATGCCGCTCATGATGGTTCAACTTACTTCGTGACTTTCACTGATGATAAGTCAATATATGAATATGTCCATTTGATGAGACATAAATCCAAAACATTTGAAAAGTTCAAAATATTCTGAAATGAAATAGAAAAATAAACCGGTAAATTCATCAAGCGCCTTCGATCAGATCGAGGTGGTGAATACATGAGCGAAGAATTCGGAAGTTATTTACGTGAGAATAGGATTCTCGCCCAATATAGCCCACTAGGAACTTATCAACACAATGGTGTGTCTGAGCGGAGAAATCACACTTTATTGGATATGGTACGATCAATGATGAGATATACAAATCTTCCATATTACCTTTGGGGTTATGCTTTACTTACTGCTGCCCCCATATTTAATAGAGTTCCATCAAAAGTTGTTTCTATGACTCCATACCAGATATGGTACGATAGAAATGAAAGTCTTTGATATTTAAAGATTTATGGTTATCCCACATACGTTAGAGTTGTGCAGCGGGATAAACTAGCACCAATGGGGTATAAATACATGTTCGTTGGATATCCTGAAAATTCTTTGAGATATCAATTCTACGATTCTGAGCAACGTGAGTTTGATACCAACATTGAAAACCTAAGATGGAACCAGAGATCCAACTAGTTGAAGGATCTACAACAGAGGTTCTACGTAGGTTGAATAGAATATTACGGCCTCTAGAGAGACTATTTTTAACGTCTGATACGAGCCTCGATGTTCTCCTCTTGGAGGAAATAGATCCGACTACGTATAAATAGGCTATATTGGATATCGATTCAGGAAAATGACAGTAAGCCATGAAGTCCGAGATGGATTCTATGCATGACAATCAAGTCTGAGACTTGGTTGAACTTCCTGAATGAGTTAAACCTATTAGTTGTAAATGGGTTTATAAAAGAAAACAATGGTCTGATGGAAAGGTGGAACCCTTTAAGACCTGACTGTAGCGAAAGGTTACACTCAGCGTCTTGGGATTGATTATGAGGAAACTTTTTCACCAGTAGCCATGCTAAAATCCATTAGGATTCTTTTATCCATTGCTGTATATCACGATTATGAGATATGACAGATGGATGTGAAAAACACTTTCCTAAATGGATTCATCGAGGAGGATATCTATATGGAATAACCAGAGGGTTTCGTATCTAGTGAGACTTCAAAATTGGTTTGTAAGATCAAGAAGTTTATTTATGGACTTAAACAAACATCCCGAAATTGGAATCATCGTTTTGATGAGATAATTAGATTTTATGGATTCATCAAGAATGAAAAAGAACCATTTATTTATAAGAAAATTAGTGGGAACATGATAATATTTCTTATATTTTATGTAGATGATATCCTTATCATTGGAATGATATAAGATTGATGCAAAGTATGAAAGCCAACCTTTTCATTAATTTATCAATGAAAGACATGATAAAGCTTTCTATATACTGTGTATAAGGCTTTACCGGGATATAGTAAGGAAGCTTATAGGGTTATCGCAATCTATGTATATAGATAAAATGTTACAAAGTTACAGTTTTACCAAATGCAAGACAGTAAATGTATCTTTTCAATACGACATATATCTTTCGAAGAAAATGACACCTTACACTGAGGAAAAGATATTTAGAATGTCTAACTTTCCATATACTTATTGTATTGGAAGCATTATGTATGTTATGCTATGTACAAGACCTGGCATCAGTTTCGGCGTCAGTGTAACTAGCATATATCAATCTTATTCTGTCAATGATCATTGGACAACCGTGAAATATATCCTGAAATATCTTAAGGGTACTAAGGATAAGTTTCTAATATATAAAGAAGATGAGCTACAAGTTAAGTGTTATATAGACTCATACTTTCAGGGAGATCCGGATGATAGAAAGTCTATATTCGGATACATATTTACCCTTAATGGCAATGCATTTAGTTGGTGATGTTCAAAGCAAAGCTCAACAGCTGATTCCACCCCTGAGGCAGAATTTATAGCGGCTTCGGAAGCTGCTAAAGAAGATTTTTGGATTAGAAATTTAATTACAAAACTTAGCATTGTACCAAGTATTACAGATCCGATCCCACTGTACTGTGATAATAGCGGAGCCATTGCACATGCTAAAGTGCCGATAACGCATTCTAAGTCTAAACACGTGGAAACGAAATATCGCGTGATTAGAGAAATCATTGAACGAAAAGACATATTGGTCTTGAAGGTTCAAGGACAAGACAACATAATAGACCCGCTTACTAAGGCTTTACCTCATAAGTTATTCGATAAGCATGTGGAGGAGATGAGACTTCAGTACCATCCAGATTGACACTAAGCAAGTGTGACTTTGTTGGAGTTGATGCTTAGATTGCTAATCCGAATAATGTATTGTACATTATATTTTATTATTTATTAATAAAATATCTACATTTTCATTTCAAACCTTGTTAATGGTAATTATTATATCATAATGCATATTAGATTGATATATAAATATGTTGAGAATGACATCAACCCTAGAATAGTCATGTCGTAATATTGGACACTAGGTGGTCCGAAATTGGGATAATATTACTATTATAAATTATTCTTAAAGTAAATAATCATCGTCGTTGGTTTTGGAATACGGTCAAATTCTTATAACCTAGAAGACTAGCACATGTAGTATATTGGAATTGGAGTTCCAATGGTCTAACCTGATGTAACAAGAGCAAGTGAAGCTCATATAAACATGTGGGTATTCATTGGAGCAAATATTGAATGACTCACAAGTGATTCCTAATAGTTGGAAGTACACACCACCGTCAATAAAAATCTCCTCGAGTCGAGTAGCATATGTAATCTTTTGACTATAGGATAATATTGATTTTGTGTGTGATCCTCCACACTTTGATGCCATGTATGTCAGAATCATTTCATGGTCTGACCGCTAGATGTTCGTTGGGTGTGGACCGATGCACTCGTTAAACTAGTGTGTATCAAGATAGGATCAATCGGCTTGTATGTGTACCATAAGGGGTTAAGGTATCAATGTGGGTAAGTCACGATTCTTAAGACTTTGGCCACATCTGATCACCTAGGGTGGATTGTATATATCAGAAATGGTGTTCTGATTAGTTGTAAATAATCGTGGACATGTGGAAAATATGATATATGCATCTCGGAAACTTAACGGTGTAATCTAAGTATCTTAAGCACAACTCAGATAGCCTACGACGTAGGGATTGTTAAACATATGTGATGACCTCGACTTGTATAGTTCTGAAAAGTCATTCGTGTTCTTTGCAAATTCGGAGGTGGCCGAATTGCATACATATAAGCTAGGTTTGGATTATGAACGTGTCTGGACTTAGAGAGTCTCATAATATGTAGAGTACTCATTGAGTACTTGGGTAGCCGATAATATTTGATAATAAATAATATTTGATATTATAATTATCAATTAAAATAATTAACTGCTATTGGATAACATTAATTATTTACTTTGATCCAATTAGATTAATCAAAAATCACACAAGAGCTTTTCATAAATATCTCGACCATTGGAGAATATTTTGGTAAATATAAAATATGTAATAATATGTGTATTTGGCTTGATTTAATTGGATTAAATCAAAGTGGTAGACAATAGTGATTAGTTATATCTAATTTTGCATATTTGGACAAATTAGATTAAGTCCATCTAAAAGTTGATTAGAACTTTTATTAATTGAAAATTGCATAAGCTTGGCTATAAAAGGCAAGCTTGAGCAAGTTTTTGAGCAAGCAAGTATAAGGCAAAACATAAGAAAAATTAGCCTAAAGAAGTGTTTAGAGAAGTTTTGGAAGTTCTCTATATTTTTTAATAAGGAGAAGAAGATTGGATCTTTGGTTCAAGCTTACTAAGTAAGTATGATATTCTCTAATAAGCTATATTTTTGTATTTGATTCATAATCATATAGCTTGAAGTTGAAATTAACCTAATAAAATTGTGTAGGAATGCTTTGGAAGCAAAAACATAATTTTCTTGTAATTGGATCAAATATGTTCATGTTGGACATGAAACATAAATTAGAGTTTGGAACTTATGGCTACCATTCTAGAATCATTTGACTATCTTTAAGTGACCTAGAATTATTCATGGGTTACATTTTTGTGAGATTCTTGTTTGGTATGTATTTTAAATTCAAAATTTACACATGTACGTATTTTGAATAATTAATGCTTTCGTAAAAATATTTGATATTTTGAAAAATATGATTTTGTTCATTAACATATGTGTTAGGTTTTATAAGGAATTACGGGTTGGCGCAGCAGAGCGCGTAAAACTTATTTTTCCGATTTCAGAAATTTTTCTTGGAACAATTAATAAACTTATTTATTTAATTAACCAATACTTAAAATCTGAAATTTTAACCCAAGAAATCATATTACTTATAATTACCAAATTACCCCCAAATTTTGCAAAATTAAATATTTTGGTCATCAAAATTTCAATTACATATTTAATTGATTCCAAATCAATCCCAAAATAATTTATACATATCAAATACATGAAATTATAAATTGCAACAAAATCCAGAAACTTTTTCCAAGTTGCTGAAACTGCCCAGATTTTTCCATTAATTGTAATTTGGCCCAATTTGTTCAAAACACATCAAGATCAAATCCAATTAATCCCAAATTTAATATACATCAAATATACATCAAATTAAATCATATACATGAAAAGCCCCGAAATTGGAATGGGTTAAGAACCCTAATTTCATAAATAACTCCAATTTCACATCTTATATTAAATTGACAAAATTCAACACTTTAATCATCCAATTACCACACCAATCAAGTCTCACCATCATGAAATTAATCAAGAATAATTTTAGGTTAATTATGAATGGCTAATCAACTCTATAATGGCAACTATAATTTCTAATTAATTTATTAAGCTTAATTACACTAATAAGCAAATAAATTAATCATACATGCATAACATCTTAGAACAAGTTTCCAACAAATTTAATTACAAACTTAAGAGTAGAAAGATCAATCTCAGCAACACAATTGAAGATAAGAATAATAGAAATAATTTTTTATCTTGAAGAAAATTGAAGAATACTTACAAAATTTTCCAAAATTAAGCTTTCTCTTTTTTATTTTTCTCCAAATCCTCTCAACTTACTTTGTAATATTTTTGTTAAACTTGTGTATTTTTTGAAAAATGAAACAAAACCATTTTTTTATTCAATTCCCACCATGGCCGAAAAATTTGATTAACAAAAATAAATAACAATTATTTTTATTTTGTTCAAAAATCAATGGCACACATTTTGCAAAATTAAAGTTAACACTTTAACTTTAATAAAGCAAACAAAATTTGTTCCAATGGTTTCATGCCATTTTCTAACTTTAATAAAGCATAATCATGTCATACGATATTGTTAATTTAATTATATTAATCATATAACATTTATATAATTAAATAATTAAATACAAATATCTTAAATATATGTATTATATTTACAATAATATCTCAAATACATATATTAATGATATATATTAAATATCACAAATTGATATTTTATTAATGTGTATTTAATAAAATCAAGTATTAAATATAAATACACATTAATTTGGAAATGACCGTGAGGTCCCGATTGCATGTATTTTTCATTTAATCGTTAAACGAGTTATAAATAATCAGTATTATTCATAACAGTTGCCCTAGTGCTCTACGAGTGTATTTCATTGGTGAGACTCTCTAGATTCAGGCATATCCATCACGAAATCAAATTTTGTGTCCATAATTCATCCACCCGTAAATTATGACGAACACGAATAAACTCTCTTAACCATACTTGTCGAGGTCACTGCATACGTATAATCCATCCGTCACAGGTATCCGGATTAATCCAGAGATATAGATACAAACGTCAAATCTCTATAGATATAACCACATCGATGTTTCAATTAGAAATCTCTCAAAAAACACTTAGAACTAATTTCTACAGTGTACCACGGGCCCATGGATTTAACAGATTTCTAATTCCATATTGAATACCTATGCTCTGTATACATAACTGACAGATCATTTCTTGATACACACAGGATATCCTGAGCATCAGTCCACACCCAACGAACAGGCGGAGGTTTGATCTAAATAGATCGGTACGTGACTGCCATCTAAGTGTGGAGGATAACTGATGAGCGGAAAATATATCAATATTTACCGCCCATTTTACTTAATATTTTGTTTAGTTTCTCGGGTTTGATGAACGTTTTGATGTGTTTTAGTTTATTTTGCAGATAAAATAATATTAGGACACAATGAAATCATTTAGGACGAAATGTGGGTCAAATAAGAGCAAAAATTGGACTTGACATATTAATTTTGGAGATTGGAAACTTGAAAGGGCGTTTTAACGAAGTGCAGTTTTGGAAATTCCAATTTTGCGCATCTGTCGTAATTTGGGCATAACCTTTTACTTCGATATCGGATTGGCTGATTCAAGTTCCAGATTAAGGAAGACGCAAAGATCTACAACTTTGAAAGACAAACTAATTTCTAATTATGAAGATTTCATGCCCGAAATTGATGAACCATCCAGAAGTATGTTGTGTGTAATTATTAAAGTCATTTTCAAAGAAAAATAAATTAATAAATAAGTAATAAAAATTATCAAATCACCACCAAACATGAAAGCAATTAGTGGAGCAATTAACAATGGATTTGGTGGAGCAATTAATGGAGCAATTAGTGGAGCAATTAATAATGGATTTGGTGGATGATTTGATGGAGGCAAAATTTTGCCTATAAATACCAAGCCATTTCATTTGTAAATTCATACTTTCTTATAAGGAATTCCTTAAGAATAATAAGAAGATTGTATCTTGTTTGTTTATTTACAGCTTTCAGTAATTAATTTGCGCTTTCACACTTTCTTTTCTTTACTTTTCAGTTTTTACTTTCCGCAATTTACTTTTACGCACAATACTTTTCTTTCTTTTTTCAGTTTTTACTTTTCAGTAATGAGGAGGTAACTCCCCTTTGCTGGGGTAAAAGGTAAAACTTTTATTACTAATATTTAGATAAATCTCCCTTAATTATAACATATAAACTAGTTAAAACCTGACTTAACGAGAATACCACCATATTGGTCGGTTGGTAATTATTTAAATTGGTTTTAACCTGACTAAACTGGATACCGTCTGATTGGTCGGTTGGTAATTAATTATTAATTTGACTTAATTTGGATACCGCCTATATGGCTGGTTGGTAATTATCATGCAAAGTTAATATATTATATTATGGGAGATATCTAAAATAGAAGTAATAAAAGTGGATCCTTTTACCTCAACATTTTCTTTTATTGTACTTTTACTTTATTTACTTTCAGCATTTACTTTCAGCATTTACTTTTCAGCAATTTACTTTCAGCATTTACTTTCAGCATTTACTTTTCAGTAATTTACTTTCACATTTACTTTTCAGTATTTAATTTTCAGTATTTAATTTCAGCATTTACTTTCCGTCATTTACTTTTCAACAATTTACTTTCAGCATTTTACTTTATGTCTTTTATTTTATTTAAGCTTTTACTAGCCCTAGTTATGTGTCGTAACTAAGTTCGTTAGCTGGGGTGTTGTGATGAATTCTAATATCACCGTTTATAAGGGGTTATTTTATAGTTTGGTTAATTTAAAGGTTTACTTATTAAGTCTTAAGCTTAATGCGTCTTGTCAATTGGCCACTAATAAGATTGATCTGGTAAATCTAAAATAAACTTGACAAAGGAATTTTAGGTTTCAGCCTTAGACTTAATATCCCACGATCTTCCTTGAGGATATATAACCCTTTAATAGATTTCCTTACAAGATACACATATACCTGTCGGGCGGGGGTAGCCATAATTGGAACTTAAACTTATGAATTTAGGTAATTTGGTTGACATAGACATATGGTTCAATTGGGTTATACTGGGTATTTGCGTCTGACCATCGACAGAGGTTTCGCATAATTTAGTGTTCCAGGTTAGTAAACTGATATATTACACAAAAATGAAATAACCACTTCATCTTTAAAATGATATTGGAAGATTCACAACCCTAGATAGTTTCCTAATATTGAATTTTCTTAAACCTAATTTCGTGCAATTTTATTTACTTGTATTTAAATTTAGAATCATCACCATTTCAAATCAATCAAACAACCTGTTAGATACTAGTAATCATTTGACCTCATAAAATTAATAGATTAGGTATTAAGTCATCGTGGGATCGATAATTTTTATACTACTTGAACGATACGTGCGCTTGCGTTATACGCGTGTGATTACGCACCGGTCAAGTTCTTGGCGCCGTTGCCGGGGACTTATTTATCTTTCACTATTAGTTTTGGGGTTAGATACGTTACTTTTATCTAATTTCTTTTTACTTATTGTTTTTGTTTTCTTGTATTTCAGGTTCTCAGAAACTACATGAGACGAACCAGAAGCTTTGAACTCCGACCGCTTGACCCAAAAATGAAAGAACCATCAGACAGTTGAGAAGGGAAAGACGAGAAGGCCAAGAAACAATCATTAACATGGAACTTGAACCTTTGAATGTTGCACCACCAATTCCCATTCGAGACAGAACCATTCTGGTGGTTGACGGACTCATTTCTTGTATTGTACTTCCTCCGTTACCAGCAAATGCGGGTGACATCAAAACATGCATCCAGATGATTCAGCAGTCAATACAGTTTGGGGGAAATGCAACTGAAGATCCTAATGCCCACATCAGTAACTTCCTGGAAGTTTGCGGTACTTTCAATTACAACCGAGCAACTGAAGAAGCAATGAGACTGCGGGTTTTTCCATATTCCCTGAAAGACAGAGCTAAAGCTTGGCTACATTCGTTACCAGCAGGTTCCATCATAACTTAGAACACTCTAGCCATCAAATTCCTTGCAAAGTATTTTCCACCAGCCAGAACTGCAAAGTTGAGGAATGACATCACATCTTTCATGCAACAAGATTCAGAATCCTTTTGCGAAGCTTGGGAAAGATTCGAAGATTTACTCCGGAAATGTCCTCATCATGAGATCGCGAAGTGGCTACAAGTCCAAACCTTCTACAATGGACTTTCTGGAATAATGAGAACCACAATTGATGCTGCTGTTGGAGGAGCTTTGATGGCAAAAGGAGAAGATCAAGCCTGAGACTTAATTGAAGAAATGGCTAACAATAATTCATTGTGGCCAACAGAAAGAAGCTTGATCCAACGAATTGCTGGAATTTATGAAGTTGGAGCCAACACAGCAGTGAATGCCAAGCTGGATCAGATTTGCAAAAATCTGGAAACTCTTAACATGAAAGTTAATGGTGGATCCACAAGTTCACCATTTGGAGGAGCACCTGAGTCAGAATCTTTCAACCAACATAAAGAAACGATGAATTATGTCAACAATTTCAACAGACATGGGAACAATCCATATTCCAACACCGATAACCCAGGGTGGAGGAATCATCCCAATTTCGCATGGAGCAACAATTCAGGGCAAATGAACAACCCACCACCCGGATTCCAACAACAGAACAAAGGCCAGGAGCAGGAAAATAAATCAGGAATAACAGAAGTGTTGACCCACTTGAAAAAGATAGAAGCAAAACATGACTCTCAAGCATCAAGATATGATGCTATGTTTCAATCCCAAACAGCATTAATTCAAAGTCGATATGCTTCTATTAAAGCACTGGAGAATCAAATTGGACAACTGGCCAATGCTCAGAGTTACAGACCGCCAGATAACCTTCATAGCAACACAGAGCCAAATCCAAGGAACATGGGAAATGAGCAATGTCATGCCATTATGTTAAAAAGCGGTACTGAAATCAACAAAGATGTTGGAATCAAGGCAACAATAATTGAAGATATTCCAAAAGAAACAAAGCAACAGATGGAGGAAAAAGAAGCAAAGGAAAAAGAACAGATCACTCCACCTCCACATTTTCCTCAGCGTCTTCAGAAGAATAAACTGGACAAGCAGTTTGCTCGATTCTTGGAGGTGTAAAGCTACATATCAACATTCCATTTGCAGAAGCGTTGGAACAAATGACCAGCTATGCCAAATTCATGAAAGACATTCTTTCACGAAAGCGGAGATTGGGAGATTATGAGACAGTAGCATTATCAGAAGAATGCAGCGCCATCATTTAGAGAAAACTTCCTCTAAAGTTGAAAGATCCTAGCAGTTTCACTGTTCCTTGAACCATAGGAGAACATGACTTCGGTAAGGCTCTGTGTGATCTAGGTGGGAGTGTTAACTTGATGTCTTTTTCTATTTTCAGGAAATTGCAGATTGGAGAAACAATGCCAACTTCAGTCTCTCTACAACTTGCTGATAGAACACTCGTATTTCTAAGAGGCGTAGTTGAGGATGTGCTGGTCAAGGTTGACAAATTCATTTTCCCAGCAGATTTTATTGTCCTTGATATGGAGGAAGATGCAGACGTGCCAATCATCCTCAGGAGACCATTCTTGGCTATAGGTCGAACCATTATTGATGTACAAAAACGAAAATTAACCATGAGGGTACAAGACCAAGAAGTAACATTCAATGTTTTCAAGGACATGAATTTCCCAGATGATGAAAAGAATGAAGAATGTTTTAGACTTGATGTGATACACAGTACCATTCAGAACTCCAATGCAATGCAAAGTTCTATTGATAAACTTAAAATATGTCAATTGCCTATGGAGACTGAAGATAAAGCGTCTTTTTCACTGAAAAAGCCAATTCTTGCACTACAAGCAACAATAATAGAAAAAGTTCCACCAGCTCAACAAATTGGAGGAATTTCACAATCAGCCTTTTGAGGATGCCAATTGTACAAAGAAAAGGCCAAGAAGAGACATGATGAGAAGTTAGTGTGCATACAACTGGAACCAGTGCAGAAGGTACTGTTAAACAAATCAAGGGTGAAATTCTTCCCATAGAAGCCAAAATCACGGTGGTCAGGTCCATTTGTGATCACCAAGGTTTTACCAGATAGAGCCGTTGAGATACATGATCCCGACTCCAACAAAACTTTCAAGGTTAAAAACAAGCGTGTCAAGCACTACTGGGGAGAATCATTTGAGCGACAAAAAGAAAGTGTCACACTTTCAGATCCAGCCTAACGTTCGAGAAGTCAGGTCTAGCTAACGACTTTAAATTTAGCGCTAGCAGAGAGGCAACCCATGCAATTTGTGTATATATTGTGATCTGGTGTGTTTTATTTTTGTGTGTTTAATTTTTACAGGTAAAGTCATTTCACGATGGAAGAAGCTCTCGCAAATCTTCACACGCAATTTCCTTCTTTCCCTCAAAAATCTCTGATGAAATTCTACAAAGCTCGCTTGGAACGGATGAGGTTACTGATGATCAAAGGTATTCCTACTGACATTCGTTGGATTATTGAAGCACGGGTCCGATTGGCAGGTGAGTCTTCTGACTCTTTTATTTCACATCTGCCTGGTTTAGGAATGAGCAAGTCTACAAAGCTCGCTTGGAACGGATGAGGTTACTGATGATCAAAGGTATTCCTACTGACATTCGTTGGATTATTGAAGCACGGGTCCGATTGGCAGGTGAGTCTTCTGACTCTTTTATTTCACATCTGCCTGGTTTAGGAATGAGCACATATGCTAAAACGAGAAGAGCCAAAAGAATGTGTGTTTGTTATAAATGTGCTCGTATGTTTTGTGATACTCGTTGTCGTTATTTAGACATGGTGTCTGATAACCGCGAAGATAAGATTAATTTCATTAGGGATGGCTTGAGTAAGGAGTCTTTGGATGATATATCTAAAACTCTTGAGACGCATCCCAGTGGATATGTGTATCACGAAATTTGTGTGTTATATGCACAACTCCAAAAAGAAAGACAACCGTTAAGTCTTGGGAATCTGACTCAAAAAGACTCTGTTTGCCAATTTATAAGAAAATTGGATCGGAAGCTTGTCCCTGACGCATAGACGTCAATCAAGTTGTAAATTATTGTAAATATTATATCTCTTTGTCTTTTCCTAATAATTGTAATTTGTTTTGTTGTTTTCTTTTATTTTCTCCGACAGGATCCCGACTTTTTTGACTATCACGATTTATTTTACTGTTTAACTAATAATTGTCATTTGGCATGTACTAGTGCTATTATTTTACTCATAATTTTCAGGTGTTATAAATTCAACTCATCATTGTACTTTTGAAGACATCCAGAGTAAAACATGGAAGCCACTTCAAAAAGACGAGTTGAAAACATCTGTGTGTTTTGCGGTACTAGTGTTGGTGTTAAGCCACAATACGTTGAAGCAGCACAGGAATTGGGTCGAGTCTTAGCTGCAAGGAATATGCACTTAGTATATGGCGGTGGCAATCTTGGACTAATGGGGATCATTTCAAAGGCCGTACAGGAAGGAGGCAGTCACATTTTGGGAATCAGTCCAAAACCCTTGGCGGAGGCAAATCTTGTTGGACCATCAAACGGAGATGAACTTATTGTGCCAGGTATGTCCGAGCGACTAGTGGAAATGATTAATCGTGCTAATGCATTTATTGTTTTGCCAGGTGGCTTGGGTACATTGGAGGAAATTTTTACAGTGTTATCTTGGGTGAACCTGAACATACACCAGAAACCGCTTAGACTGTACAACGTTGAAGGATATTATGATTTTATTTGTGTGTTTCTTGATGATGCCCGGAGAAATGGGTTTGTGTCAAAACCTTTAAAAGAACTCATCTTCACTGCCAGAACTGCTCCGGATCTAATTGACCAAATCTTAGCCTATTAACCACAAATTGACCCTATCATTTCAAAGATAAATTGGTCCGAGGACGATCGTGGTAAGAGGCGTAGGATTAATTTGGATCTTAACCTTTAACTTTTCGGGTAGAGTTTCATTTAACCGGGTACTATCTTCTAAACTCTTCTTCTACTGTTTAAGACATTAGGGACAATGTCTCATTTAGGTTTGGGGAGGAAATTAGTTGATTAGTATCTTGTTTTTAGTTGTGTGTTTTTTTTTAATTTTTAGGCCAAATTTTTTCGAAAAATACAAAAAAAATGAAAATTTTTCAAAAATTACAAAAATATTTTGCGTTTTTGTTTTTATTTTGACTAAAAAGGTGAAATTGGTAAGAGATAGCTGAGTAAGGAATTTCCACTCCTGAGACGTATCTCAAACCTATTTCGGAACAAGTTAATTTTTATTTATTTCATTTTAAATTATTTAATTTGTGAATTCTCCATAATACTGACTAAAATGGATCTTCATATGCTCAGTTGGCAGATATTATCAACATGCATGGTAACATGCGGACATGAGTTATAATTGAAAAGTTTGTAATATTCAGTGCTCTAGTTTAATTGGAGGCAGCATCTCAAAAAGTGATGGAGTAAAAAAAAAACGTCTGAGATCCGAGTTATTAAGTCTGTAAGGGTGTTTTAACACCTAGTGCTCTAAAGCCAACTGGTTTGGGAGCCACCGACCCAACACTCGCTACATAGATGGAAGATATTGTATATAAATAAAAAAAATCAAAAAATCAAAGAAAAAATGAGAAAAATGAGAAAAATTATTCCATTGCTACAAAAATGTGTGAATTCTGATAAAATTTTAGGACAAAAATATTACTCTCTTATCAACTGCACTTGTGACTGTTGTGGGAAAAAATGAGTTGATTAATATTTTGTCGGTTGTGCATATGGAGAATGGTAAATATAATCGGAGAATTTACTTATTGAGTAATTTAGAAAGAAAGAAAACAACTAGTAACTTGGAGTAGAAGTTTCACATGATTAGTCACTAACTTCTTTATTCTCTTTTCTCTTGTCTTTTTGCTTTTGTGTGCATTAGTTTTATTATCTTTTTACTTTTGTAAAACGTTTGGGGGTATCGTTGCTGTAAGCCCTCACGAGACTATAACTCGTCCACTAGGGACACCTAAGGGTTTAAAGGCTTGTTGCATATGCTAAATGCAACCGTGATCCCTACGAAAGTGGCTTAGTTTAATTTTAATTGTTTCTTGTATTTTATTTTGTTGTTTTGCTCGAGGACTAGCAAAATGTTAGGTTTGGGGGTGTGATGAGCGGAAAATATATCAATATTTACCGCCCATTTTACTTAATAGATTGTATCTTGTTTGTTTATTTACAGCTTTCAGTAATTAATTTCCGCTTTCGCACTTTCTTTTCTTTACTTTTCAGTTTTTACTTTCCGCAATTTACTTTTACGCACAATACTTTTCTTTCTTAATTTTCAGTTTTTACTTTTCAGTAATGAGGAGGTAACTCCCCTTTGCTGGGGTAAAAGCTAAAACTTTTATTACTAATAATTAGATTAATCTCCCTTAATTATAATATATAAACTAGTTAAAATCTGACTTAACGAGGATACCATCATATTGGTCGGTTGGTAATTATTTAAATTGGCTTTAACCTGACTAAACTGGATACCGCCTGATTGGTTGGTTGGTAATTGATTATTAATTTGACTTAATTGGATACCGCCTATATGGCTGGTTGGTAATTATCATGCAAAGTTAATATATTATATTAAGGGATATATCTAAAATAGAAGTAATAAAAATGGATCCTTTTACCTCAGCATTTTCTTTTATTGTAATTTTTCTTTATTTACTTTTCCGCAATTTACTTTCAGCATTTACTTTTCAGCAATTTACTTTCAGCAATTTACTTTCAGCATTTATTTTTCAGTAATTTACTTTCAGCATTTACTTTTCAGCATTTAATTTTCAGTATTTAATTTCAACATTTACTTTCCGTCATTTACTTTTCAGCAATTTACTTTTCAGCAATTTACTTTTCAGCAATTTACTTTATGTCTTTTATTTTATTTAAGTTTTTACTAGCCCTAGTTATGTGTCATAACTAAGTTCGTTATATGGGGTTGTGATGAATTCTAATATCATCGGTTTATAAGGGGTTATTTTATAGTTTGGGTAATTTAAAGGTTTACTTATTAAGTCTTAAACTTAATGCGTCTTGTCAATTGGCCACTAATAAGATTTATCTGGTAAATCTAAAATAAACTTGACAAAGGAATTTTAGGTTTCAGCCTTAGACGTAATAGCCCACGATCTTTCTTGAGGATATATAACCCTTTAATAGATTTCCTTACAGGATAGACATATACCTGTCGGGCGGGGGTAGCCATAATTGGAACTTAAACTTAATGAATCCAGGTAATTTGGTTGACATGGAAATATGGTTCAATTGGGTTATACTGGGTATTTGTGTCTGACCATCGACAGAGGCTTTCACATAATTTAGTGTTACAAGTTAGTAAACCGATATATTACACAAAAATGAAATAATCACTTCATCTTTAAAATGATATTGGAAGATTCACAACCCTAAATAGTTTGCTAATATTGAATTTCTTAAACCTACTTTCGTACAATTTTATTTACTTGTATTTAAATTAGAATCATCACCATTTCAAATGAATGAGACAACCTGTTAGATACTAGTAATCATTTGACCTCATAAAATTAATAGATTAGGTATTAAGTCCTCGTGGGATCGATACTTTTTATACTACTTGAACAATACGTGCGCTTGTGTTATACGCGTGTGATTACGCACCGGTCAATAACTCATATATCCACAGTGGTATCTCAAGTCAAAGAATCACTATGCTCACTCAACCCGAGAAGATTCTTATTGACGTTGGTGTACCATCTATTAAGAATCTTCCGTGAGTCGTTCAGTGTTTATCCGCTATAAACACCTACACTTCTATACGAGTCTCCAAGACTCATGGTTCACTAAGAAACTGACCGGCGTAAACACACACGTATAACGCAAGCGCACGTATCGTTCAAGTAGTATAAAAATATCGATCCCACGAGGACTTAATATCAAAACTATTAATTTTATGAGGTCAAATGATTACTAGTATCTAACAGGTTGTTTGATTGATTTGAAATGGTGACGATTCTAAATTTAAAAGCAAGTAAATAAAATTGTCGAAAATAGGTTTTAAGAAAATTCAATATTAAAAACTATATAGGGTTGTGATTTATTCCAATATCATTTTAAAGATGAATTGGTTATCTTAAAGTTGGGTAATATATTGATTTATTAACCTGGAATACTAAATTATGTGTAAGCCTCTGTCGATGGTCAGACACAAATACCCAGTTTAACCCAATTGAACCATATGTCTATGTCAACCAAATTATCTGGATTCATTAAGTTTAAGTTCCAATTATGGCTACCCCCGCCCGACAGGTATATTCCTATCCTGTAAGAAAATCTATTAAAGGGTTATCTATCCTCAAGAAGATCGTGGGCTATTGCGTCTAAGGCTGAAACCTAAAATCCCTATGTCTAGTTCATTTTAGATTTACCAGATCAATTTTATTAATGACCAGTTAATGAAAAAGCATTAAGATTAAGACTCAATAAATAAATCTTTATATTACCCAAGCTATAATCTAACCCCTTATAAACCGGTGATATTGGATTTCATCACACCCCAGATAACTAATTTAGTTACAACACATAACTAGGGCTAGTAAAAACTTGAAAATAAAAGACATCAAGTAAAAATGCGGTAAAGTAATAATGAAAAGTAAATTAGAATAAAATAAAATGCTAAGGTAAAATGAATTACTTTTACTACTACTAATTTAGATATCTCCCATAAAATAATATATAAACTTGTGATTCTTTTTCCAACCAGCCATAAAGGCGGTAACCTGATTAGTCAAATTAAGTCCAACCAGCCATAAAGGCGGAACCAAAATTAAATTACCAACCGACCAATCTGGCGGTATCCTTTATTACTCAGGTTTAAACCAGATTAAAATGAATTACCAACCGACCAATCTGGCGGTATCATTTTTAAGTCAATATTTTAAATAGTGAATATATTATTTTTAAGGGAGATTAATCTAAATAGTAACAGTAAAATAATTACCTTTCACCCTAGCTAGGGAAGTTACCTCCTCATGGTAAATATTAAAAACTGTAAAAAGTAAAAAGTAAAAATTAAATTACTATTATTATAAAACGTCATTAAAATTAATTACAAAACTAAAAAAACTAAAAAACTAAAAATTAAAAGAAAGTAGAGAGAGAAACTCTCTCTTTAGATAGAATATAAGAGAGAGAGTGGTACAATGAATTCTGAAATCTCGAGCTCAATTTATAGGCCTCGGTAGGCTTCCAGTGTCGCGACGCCAGGGCCTTTGGCGTCGCTACGCCAGATTCTGTCGACGTGGCACTCTCTGGTTCGCCGGTTTGAAGATTCTGGATAAGCTGATAAGGTGACACGTGGCGAGGTGGTTAGGCTTCAATTATTGTGACACGTGGCGGCTTCTAATTGGTCGATGAGATTCTTATCCGCCACGTGTCAGATAATGATTAGATACTCAATTATTGATACTGACGTGGCGGCGGTGACGTGACGACATGTGGGAAAGAGACTGTCGGCACCGTAGGATTGCGACACGTGGCACTTCCTGATTGGCTGATGATGACGTGGCAGTGAGGTGGTAATGTTGACTTGTTGACTTGCTGACGTGGCTGATGACATGGAAATGACCTGGAGAGTGACACGTGGCACACGTGGCGATGGCGACTGTCGGCACCGTAGGATGCTGACACGTGGCACGACGTATTTTAGCAGATCGGCTGTGATGGTGACACGTGGCACGGCGCACGTTAGCAAAGTCAAACTTTTCTCAGATTCTAATTTGTGGACCCGGCGCACGTTAGCACTGTTCGGCGCACTTTAGGCGTCGCGACGCGGAAGTTCTTGGCGTCGCGACGCGGACAATTTACTGAAATGTCCTTTTTGTCCAATTTTCACTGTTTTGGACCAAATCACCTCCAGAATGTCCTGAAACTTTATTTATCTACAAAATAACACAAAACACATCAAAATATTCACAAAACTCAAGAAACTATACAAAAATTTGGTTAAAGTGGGTGGGAAATAGTGATAGATTTACCACTCATCACACCCTCAAACCTAACATTTTGCTAGTCCTCGAGCAAACAAAAATAAAATAAATAAATAAATTAACTAAGCCACTTTCGTAGGGATCACGGTTGCATTTAGTGTATGCAACAAGCCTTTAAACCCCTAGGTGTCCCTAGTGGACGAGTTGTAGTCTCGTGAGGGTTTACAGCAATGATACCCACAAATATTTTACAAAAGTAAACAGGTAATAAAACTAATGCACACAAAAGCAAAAAGACAAGCGAAAAGAGAATAAAGATGTTGTAGTGAGTAATCGGGTGAAACTTCTACTCCAAGTTACTAGTTGTTTTGTTTTATTCTAAATTACTGAATAAGTAATTCTCCGATTATATTACCATTCTCCATATACACAGCCAACATAATATTAAACAACTCATTTTTGCCCACAATAGTCATAAGTGCAATTGATAAGAGAGTAATTTTTGTCATAAAGTTCTATCAGATTTCACACCTTTTTGCAGCAATGGAATAATTTTTTAGATTTTTCAGATTTTTTTTTCAGATTTTTCTCTATTTTTTATTTATATACAATACCTCCGTCTATGTAGCGAGTGTTGGGTCGGTGACTCCCAAACCAGTTGGCTTTAGGGCACCAAGTGTTAAGACACCCCTGCGGACTTAAATACTCAGACTTCAGATATATATATTTTTGCAGCATCTTTGATCCATGTAACGAGCTTTGGGCCAGTGACTCCCAAACCAGTTGGTTTTAGGGCACTAGGTGTTAAAACACCCTTACAGACTTAATAACTCGGATCTTAGACTTTTTTTTTTTTTTTTACTCCATTGTTTTTTTGAGATGTTTCCTCCAATTAAACTAGAGCACTGAATATTACAAACTTTTCAATTTTAACTCATGTCTGTATGTTACTATATATGTTGATAATATCTGTCAACTGAGCATATGAAGATCCATTTTAGTTAATTTTATGGAGAATTCACAAATTAAATAATTTAAAATGAAATAAATAACAACAATTAACTTGTTTCGAAATAGGTTGAGATACGCCTCAGGAGTGGAAACTCCTTACTCAGCTATCTCTTACCAATTTTACCCTTTTTAGTCAAAATAAAAACACAAAAACACAAAATATTTTTGTAATTTTTGAAATTTTTGAAATTTTTTTGTATTTTTCGAAAAAAATTGGACTAAAAAAATAAAAATAACATACAAACTAAAAACAAGGGTACTAATCAACTAATCCCTCCCCCAAACCTAAATGAGACATTGTCCCCAATGTCTTAAACAGTAAAAAGAGAGAGTTAAGAAGGTCGTACCTGGTTAGCTGAAAATCTACAGGAAATTAAGGTTAAGATCCAGATTAATCCGACGCCTCTTACCACGATCGTCCTCAGACCAATTTAACTTTGAAAGGATAGGGTCAACTTGTGGTTCATAGGCTATGAGTTGGTCTATTAGATCTGGAGCAGTTCTGGCAGTGAAGAGGAGTTCTTTCAAAGGTTTCGACACGAACCCATTTCTCCGAGCACCATCAAGAAACACACAAAGAAAATCATAAAATCCATCAACATTAAACAGTTCAAGCGGTTGTTTCTAGTGTATGTTCAGGTTCGCCCAAGATAGAGTACTATAAAAATTTCCTCCAATGTACCCAAACCACCTGGCAAAGCGATTAAAAGCATCAGCACGGTTAATCATTTCTACCAGTAGTTCAGACATACCTGCCCGATCAGTTCCTCTCCGTTTGATGATCCAATAAGATTTGCCTCTGCAAAGGGTTTTGGGATGATTCCCAAAACGTGACTGCCTCCTTCCTGTACAGCCTTTGAAACGATCCCCATAAGTCCAAGATTTCCTCCGCCATATATTAAGTGCATTTTCTTGCAGCTAAGACTCGACTTAATTCCTGTGCTGCTTCTACGTATTGTGGTTAGTTCCAACACTACTACACGCAAAACACACAGATGTTTTCAACTCGTCTTCTTGAAGTGGCTTCCATTTTTTATGTATTTCTTTCTCAACTTGGATGCCTTCAAAAGTACAATGACAGGCTGAATTTATTACCTGAAAAGGGTGAGTAAAAATAGCACATGTATCTTCCAGAGGACGATTAGTAGCGAATTAATATCGTGATAGTCAAAAAGGTCTGGATCCTGTCTGAGAAAATAAAAGAAAACGACAAAACAAATCACAATTATTAAGAAAAGACAAAGAGATATAATATTTCACAAGAAAAGTAACGGCTTGATCGACGTCTATGCGTCAGGGACAAAATTCCCATCCAATTTTCTATAAATTGGCAAACAGGGTCTTTTTGAGTCAGATTCCGAGACTTAACAGTTGTCTTTCCTTTTGGAATTGTGCATATAACATGCGAATTTCATGATACACACATCCACTGGGATGCGTCTCAAGAGTTTTAGATATGTCATCCAAAGACTCCTTACTCAAGCCATCACTAATGAAGCTAATCTTATCTTCACGATTATCGGACACCATTCCTAAAGAACGACAACGAGTATTACAAAATATGCGAGCACATTTATAACAAACACACATTCTTTTGGCTCTTCTCTTTTTAGCATATGTGCTCTTTCCTAAACCAGGCAGATGTGAAATAAAAGAGTCAGAAAACTCACCTGCCAATCGAACCCGTGCTTCAATTAACCAACGAATGTCAGTAGGAATACCTTTGATCATCAATAATCTCATCCGTTCTAAGCGAGCTTTGTAAACTTTCATCAGAGATTTTTGGGGCGAGCGAAGGAAATTGCTTGTGAAGATTTGCGAGAGCATCTTCCATCTGAAATGATCTAAACCTGCAAAATTAACACACCAAAATATAAAACACACCAAATCACAATATATACACAAATTGCATGGGTTGCCTCCCTGCTAGCGCTAAGTTTAAAGTCGTCAGCCAGACTTGACTTCTCGAACGTTAAGCTGGATCTGAAAGTGACACTTTCTTTTTGTCGCTCAAAAGATTCTCCCCAGAAGTGCTTGACACGCTTGTTTTTAACCTTGAAAGTTTTGTTAGCGTCAGGATCATGTATCTCAACGGCTCTTTTGGTAAAACTTTGGTGATCACAAATGGACCTGACCACCGTGATTTTGGCTTCCATGGGAAGAATTTCACCCTTGATTTTTTTAATAGTACCTTCTGCCCTAGTTCCAGTTGTATGCGCACTAACTTCTCATCATGTCTTTTCTTGCCCTTTCTTTGTACAATTTGGCATCATCAAAAGACTGATTGTGAAATTCCTCCAATTCGTTGAGCTGGTGGAACTTTTTCTCTTCTGTTGCTTGTAGTGCAAAGGAATTGGCTCTTCAGTACAAAAGACGCTTTATCTTTAGGCTCCACAGGCAATTGACATATTTTAAGTTTGTCAGTAGAACTTTTTCTTTCATCAGAGTTCTGAATGGTACTTTGTATCACATCGAGTTTGAAACATTCCTCATTCTTTTCATCATCTGGGAAATTCATGGCCTTGAAAACATGGAATGTTACTTCTTGGTCCTGTACCCTCATGTTTAATTCTCATTTTTGTACATCAATAATGGTTCGACCTGTAGCCAAGAATGGTCTCCCAAGGATGATTGGCACGTCTGCGTCTTCCTCCATATCAAGGACAATAAAATCTGCTGGGAAAATGAATTTGTCAACCTTGACTGCACATCCTCAACTACGCCTCTTGGAAATACGAGCGTTCTATCAGCAAGTTGTTGTGAGACTGAAGTTGGCATTGTTTCTCCAATCTGTAATTTCCTGAAAATAGAAAAAGGCATCAAGTTAACACTCGCACCTAAATCACACAAAGCCTTACCAAAGTTATATTCTCCTATGACGCAAGGAACAGTGAAACTGCCAGGATCTTTCAAACTTGGGGGAAGTTTCCTCTGAATGATGGCACTGCATTCTTCTGTTAATGCTACTGTCTCGTAATCTCCCAATCTCTGCTTTCGTGAAAGAATGTCTTTCATGAATTTGGCATAGCTGGGGCATTTGTTCCAACACTTCTGCAAATGGAATGTTGATATGCAGCTTTTTAAGATCTCCATGAAACGAGAAAAACTGCTTGTCCAATTTGTTCTCTGAAGACGTTGAGGAAAAGGTGGAGGTGGAATGATTTGTTCTTTTTCCTTTGCTTCTTTTTCCTCCATCTGTTGCTTTGTTTCTTTTGGAACTTCCTCAGCAGCTGTTTGGCTCCAACATCTTTATTGATTTCAGTACCGCTTTTTAACATGATGGCATGACATTGCTCATTCCCTATGTTTCTTGGATTTGGCTCTGTATTGCTAGGAAAGGTACCTGGTGGTCTGTAACTCTGAGCATTTGCCAGTTGTCCCATTTGATTCTCCAGTGCTTTAATAGAAGCAGATTGACTTTGAATTAATGCTTCTTGGGATTGAAAACATAGCTCATATCTTCTGCTTGAGAGTCGTGTTTTGCCTTCTATCTTTTTCAAGTGGGTCAACACTTCTGTTATTCCTGGTTCATTTGCTTGCTCCTGGATTTTGTTCTGTTGCTGGAATTCATATGGTGGATAGTTCTGCTGTTGGCCTGAATTGTTGCTCCATGATAAATTATGATGATTCCTCCACCCTGGGTTGTAAGTGTTGGAATAAGGATTGTTCCCCTGTCTGTTGAAATTGTTGATAAAATTCACCGTTTCTTCAAGTTGGTTTGACTCTGGTGCTCCTCTATATGGTGAACTTGTGGATCCAGTGGTAAGAGTCTCCATGAATTTGCATATCTGATCTAGCTTGGCGTTGACTGCTGTATTGGCTCCACTTTCATAAATTCCTGCAATTCTTTGGATCATGCTCCTTTCTATTGGCCACAAAGAATTGTTGTTGGCCATTTCTTCGATTAGGTCCCAGGCTTGATCTTCTCCTTTTTCCATTAAAGCTCCTCCAGTAGCAGCATCGATTGTGGTTCTCATTATTCCAGAAAGCCCATTATAGAATGTTTGGACTTGAAGCCATTTTGGAATCTCATGGTGAGGACATTTCCGGAGCAAATCTTTGTATCTTTCCCAAGCTTCGCATAGGGATTCTGAATCTTGTTGTATAAAGGATGTGATGTCATTCCTCAGCTTTCCGGTTCTGGTTGGTGGAAAGTACTTTGTAAGAAATTTGTTGGCTAAAGTGTTCCAAGTTGTGATGGAACCTGCTGGTAGTGAATGTAGCCAAGCTTTAGCTCTGTCCTTCAAGGAATATGGAAAAAACTCGCAGCCTCATTGCTTCTTCCGCTTCTCGGTTGTAATTAAAAGTGCCGCAAACTTCCAGGAAGTTGCTGATGTGGGAATTAGGATCTTCAATTGCATTCCCCCGAACTGAACTGACTGCTGAATCATCTGAATGCATGTTTTGATGTCACACGCATTTACTGGTAGGAGGAGGAAGTACAATGCAAGAAATGAGTCTGTCAACCACCGGAATGGTTCTGTCTCGAATGGGAATTGGTGGTGCAACGTTCAAAGGTTCAGGTTCCATGTTGACTAAAGCTTTTTGGCCTTCTCGCCTTTCCCTTCTCAACTGTCTGATAGTTCTTTCAATTTCCGGGTCAAGCGGTCGGAGTTCAAAGCTTCTAGTTCGTCTCATGTAGTTTCTGAAAACCTGAAACACAAGAAAACAACGACAATAAGTAAAAGAAATTAGATACAAGTAACGTATCTAACCCCTAAACTAATAGTAAAAGATAAATAAGTCCCCGAAAACGGCGCCAAAAACTTGACCGGCGTAAAACACACGTATAACGCAAGCGCACGTATCGTTCAAGTAGTATAAAATATCGATCCCACGAGGACTTAATATCAAAACTATTAATTTTATGAGGTCAATGATTACTAGTATCTAACAGGTTGTTTGATTGATTTGAAATGTGACGATTCTAAATTAAAAGCAAGTAAGTAATAAAATTGTCGAAAATAGGTTTTAAGAAAATTCAATATTAAAAACTTTATAGGGTTGTGATTTCTTCCAATATCATTTTAAAGATGAAGTGGTTATCTTAAAGTTGGGTAATATATTGATTTATTAACCTGGAACACTAAATTATGTGTAAGCCTCTGTCGATGGTCAGACACAAATACCCAGTTTAACCCAATTGAACCATATATCTATGTCAACTAAATTATCTGGATTCATTAAGTTTAAGTTCCAATTATGGCTACCCCGCCCGACAGGTATATTCCTATCCTGTAAGGAAATCTATTAAAGGGTTATCTATTCTCAAGGAATATCGTGGGCTATTGAGTCTAAGGCTGAAACCTAAAATCCCTATGTCTAGTTCATTTTAGATTTACCAGATCAATTTTATTAATGGCAAGTTAATGAAAAAGCATTAAGATTAAGACTCAATAAATAAATCTTTATATTACCCAAGCTATAATCTAACCCCTTATAAACCGGTGATATTGGATTTCATCACAACCCCAGATAACTAATTTAGTTACAACACATAACTAGGGCTAGTAAAAACTTGAAAATAAAAGACATAAAGTAAAAATGCGGTAAAGTAAAGTAAATACTGAAAAGTAAATTAGAATAAAATAAAATGCTAAGGTAAAAGGAATTACTTTTACTACTACTAATTTAGATATCTCCCATAAAATAATATATAAACTTGTGATTCTTTTTCCAACCAGCCATAAAGGCGGTAACCTGATTAAGTCAAATTAAGTCCAACCAGCCATAAAGGCGGAACCAAAATTAAATTACCAACCGACCAATCTGGCGGTATCCTTTTTAGTCAATATTTTAAATAGTGAATATATTATTTTTAAGGGAGTGTGGGACACAGAAACTGGGCGACGCACGCTGTCCTAGGTTCGCGGCCCGGTCGGGAGTACGGAGTAGCCACGGGGGACTAAACCGGAGAATAATAGAGTCGCCACCCGGTGTGAACCGGGAAAAATGAGATTTAAGGCCGCACTCACCCCTCGCAAGGGAAGACCTCAAACGGTTGGGTTCGGAATGGTCCCTTACTTATGTCACTTGTAATGAAAGGATTTGTGTAATATTTAATCAAGCTTAAGTAACACTTATTTCCAAGAGTATTATGCTTCTAAATCCATATGCGCAAAAATAAAACTTACACCTAAATTTGCATATATTTCACATCTAAGATTGCATGCTTGAAAGTACATCAAAGTAGCAATGAACATACAACTTCATTGGCATATTGTATTCATGGAAACACAAGCACACACTAACCACACAAGCACACATAAAGGCGAATCAAATAATGGCGAACATGTGATTTCATAGACATATCATAAACAAATAGCCATTACATGTCCATGCACAAATAAAAGATTCAACTAAGTATATAATGCAAAAAGACACTTAAGGATGCAATTAGGTATTAAAGTAAGCATGCTATGACGTGGTGCAAAAGAAGATAACTAATATGGACACAAACACACATGTGAGCACTTTTCAAGTGGTACGTGGAATTGTATCCCAAGTACAGACCGTATTACCGTCCATTCGAAATCGGCTACGGAATTTATGTCTGGGTTTCCATCCGATATACTACAAGAAATAATACTCAAATGCTATCATGACATGGATATATGAATTGTAATACGTTAAGCTAAGACTAAGGGATAGATGATGCAATCAATGGAGTAAGTATGTTTTTCATTACGATGCTTACAAAGAAAAAGATGACTATATGAAACTTCGTATACCCGATTGAACACATCTTATATTCAACCGAATATACATCAACCGGCGCGGCAAAACATCGTGGTAAAGATTTTAACCCCTCCAAATAGGGGACCTTTAATCCGACTTACTAAGCCCATGTGCTCGATTGCATCATGCATACAAAGAATAAAGACAATAACATCAAACTTAGTATGCCCAATTGAACATATCTTGCATTCAACCGAACACACATCAACCGGCGCGGCAAAGCATCGTGGTAAAGGGTTTTAACCCCTCCAAATAGGGGACATTTAATCCAACTTACTAAGCCCTTGCGCTCGATCGCATCATGCATACAAAGAATAAAAAAAATAATATCAAACTTAGTATGCCCGATTGAACATATCTTGCATTCAACCGAACACACATCAACCGGCGCGGCAAAGCATCGTGGTAAAGGGTTTTAACCCCTCCAAATAGGGGACCTTTAATCCGACTTACTAAGCCCTTGCGCTCGATCGCATCATGCATACAAAGAATTAAAAAACAATAATATCAAATTTAGTATGCCCGATTGAACATATCTTGCATTCAACCGAACACACATCAACCGGTGCGTCAAAGCATCGTGGTAAAGGATTTTAACCCCTCCAAATAGGGGACCTTTCATCGCACTTACTAAGCCCATGCGCTCGATTGCATCATGCATAAACAAGTAACATGCAGAATTCAAATAACGAAAAATAAATAAACCAAAGCAACATAAAACAAAAGAGGGTGCCGTTTACTCAAGCGGTACGTGGAGTTGTATCCCGAGTACAGATCATACTACCGTCCATTCGGAATCGGCTATGAAATTTATGTTCGGGTTTCCATCCGATATACCGCGAGAGTTGACACATCTTTCATTTTATTCCAAATCCACAACATACAATATTTCATAATACATGCATAGTTATCTACTCAAGGGCCACAACATGCATTTTAACATAAAAATCATGCGAACAATACTCAATGAATAATAAAAATAAAACAGAAAACGAATGTGGAAAATACCCTCAGGTCTAACCTTTTTTGTCGACTTTCGGACTTGCGTTTCACGGAGATCGGAAGGGTTAAAGCTCCTCAACTTCTCTGGTTCACTGGTTTAGCGTCTTAGCTCACTGTTTTGCTATTTTGCTTGCTGTTTGACCTCCGTTTTGCTGCTGTTTCCTCTGTATTTTCTGCTTACTATTTCAGGTCTTTAAAGCTACTGTTTTGGGTGTTTCGGGGTGCAATTTTGGGTAGTTTCGGGGACTATTTTAGGCCGTTTTGGGGTGCAGTTTTGGGTAGTTTCGGGGACTGTTTTATGGACTATTTTGGGACAATGGCGTGCAAGATGAGGGGCAATTTTTTTGGGGGCTTGCACGGCTTAGGGGCTGGTCAGTGAGCTTGATCGTGTGTGCTGTGAGAATTGGCGAGTGTGTGGCGTGGTCTGAATGGGTTTAAAGGCTATAGGTGTTGAGGCGTTGAGTGTATTTGAAAGGAACGTATGTGTGCTGCGGAGGTGTATACGTGCGTGAGTGGCTGGTGAGTGTAGGTTATTAACGTGAGGCAAGGGGGGCTGTGACGAGTGTTGGCGTGATGAGGGATTTTGTGAGGGGCAAGTGGCAAGTGGCGTTGATGGTTTATTGAAGCGACAATGTGGCTAGGTGCGTTAAGGGGCAATGTGTTGAAGAGGGTGAATGTGTATGGGCGTGGGTGTTGATGAGTTTGTGGTGTTTAGGTTTGTCATGAATTGTGTGAGATTGGAGAGAAGGGATGTGCTGAAGGGTTAGGGTTTGTGTTTCATTTTTTTGTTGTGTTTGTTGCCGTGTCTTAGAGAGTGTGAATGAGAGCTCTTAGGGTTGATTTAATGTGTGTTTTATAGTTCTCAATTAGGGTTTGCATGGATAGAGATTTGTAATATCTAATTAGTGTCACAAAAGGAAAATATATATTTGATTGGGGGACAAATTTTGGTGAATTAGGAAGGTTGAATATTTAATTTGTTAATTAGGTGAGTCAATATTTTTAATTTGTTATGATTGATTTTAATTAGGCATATCATCTTTTTTAATTTAGTATGTAATATATTTGATTTATCTAAGTTAGGCATGATTTTATTTTATGTTTTATTTAATTTGGTAAATGATTTAATTCTTTATTTATTTAATTTAATTAATATTTCATTTAGTTAATACTTAATTTAATTAATATTGATTTAATTTGGGTGTGTATTAGGGTGAATGGGCGTGTGGGCCTTGGTTGGGCGTTGTGGGCCTTTGGTTTGTGGGTTGGTTTATGTGGGCTAGGTGTGTGGGCTTGCGGGGGTTTTAGGTCAAGGTTAAGGGGCTTGCGGGGATTTTGGGCCGAGGTTAGGTGATTTGTGAGTGTTTTAGGCTGGGAATAATTTTTAAAAAGGACAGCCAACAAGTAACCCGAAGCTAAACCAGCGAACTTAATCCGATTATGAGTCAATTCTTGACTCCTCCCTTCCGACATCTGTTTCCCGCAGCTTCCGCGACTTAAAAGGTAGTGCCTCCAACTGAGACTCATCATCGGGTTTCACATGCAAAAATACAATGCCTACAGGGAGATTAATCTAAATAGTAACAGTAAAAGAATTACCTTTCACCCTAGCTGGGGAAGTTACCTCCTCATGGTAAATAGTAAAAACTGTAAAAAGTAAAAAGTAAAAAGTAAAAATTAAATTACTATTATTATAAAACGTAATTAAAATTAATTACAAAACTAAAAAAACTAAAAAACTAAAAATTAAAAGAAAGTAGAGAGAGAAACTCTCTCTTTAGATAGAATATAAGAGAGAGAGTGGTACAATGAATTCTGAAATCTCGAGCTCAATTTATAGGCCTCGGTAGGCTTCCAGTGTCGCGACGCCAGGGCCTTTGGCGTCGCTACGCCAGATTCTGTCGACGTGGCACTCTCTGGTTCGCCGGTTTGAAGATTCTGGATAAGCTGATAAGGTGACACGTGGCGAGGTGGTTATGCTTCAATTATTGTGACACGTGGCGGCTTCTGATTGGTCGATGAGATTCTTATCCGCCACGTGTCAGATAAGGATTAGATACTCAATTATTGACGCTGAAGTGGCGGTGACGTGGCGACACGTGGGAAAGAGACTGTCGGCACCGTAGGATTGCGACACGTGGCACTTCCTGATTGGCTGATGATGACGTGGCGGTGATGTGGCAATGTTGACTTGTTGACTTGCTGACGTGGCTGATGATATGGAAATGACCTGGAGTGACACGTGGCACACGTGGCGATGGCGACTGTCGGCACCGTAGGATGCTGACAGGTGGCACGATGCATTTTAGCAGATCGGATGTGATGGTGACACGTGGCACGTTAGCAAAGTCAAAATTTTCTCAGATTCTAATTTGTGGACCCGGTGCA
The DNA here is from genome assembly GCA_019454045.1 of Zanthoxylum bungeanum. NCBI lineage: Eukaryota > Viridiplantae > Streptophyta > Magnoliopsida > Sapindales > Rutaceae > Zanthoxylum > Zanthoxylum bungeanum. The sequence goes on from SKCR01035461.1 coordinate 70,611, forward strand.
CGTTAGCACTGTTCGGCACACTTTAGGCGTCGCGATGCGGACAATTTACTGAAATGTCCTTTTTGTCCAATTTTCACTGTTTTGGCCCAAATCACCTCCAGAATGTCCTGAAACTTTATTTATCTATAAAACTCAAGAAATTATACAAAATATTTGGTTAAATGAGTGGGAAATAGTGATAGATTTACCACTCATCAGAAACCATCGGAATCCAAGATTCCAATATACGACATGTACCAGTCTCAATGGGTTTACTTTACTGACAAAGTAGTGTAAACCTTGACCGGGAATAGTCTAAGAATGACAACGTCATGATACAACTCAATGTCAGTTGCGACGCTTTTGCAACTGTATCATAACTAATCATTCTAAGGTCGGTTACGTCTTTACCATATTAAAGAAGAAGTTATATAAAAGAAACCGTTCATTTTATTCATAATAAAATGTTACATAAGTATTTACAAGGAAATACATAATAAAATTGGCGCTCAGAGCACAAACCCTAATAATATGTTGATGTTAAAATCAAATTTTTGGGTGTTTGGAAGTGTTTAGGGAAGGTTGGAAATTAATTGGGTGTAAAAAACCAACTCATCGGCTCTCTGTTTCCAGAGAGCTAATGAAGGGTATATATATACAAAAAAAATAGTGCGCGCACTATGCTCATTGAAATTTGTTTTTGTTTGTTTTGAGTTTTCAAACTCTGATTCAGTCCCAGGTTTTCCTTATACACTCATAATGAAATATAGTATTCCATTAAATTATTTTAAAATACACCCATGCTTGATATATATGGGTTAGACACATTTCCGATACGCGGGGTACCAATTCAACCCTACGAGTCCCACATCCGCCCCAACGATTTACAAGTATGAACTAAACTTACATGTTTACTCCAGAGTTATTTGAAGTGAGTTCCTCTAAAATGGACTGACATCTATGCAAGACATGTGACCTCCTATTGATTTGGATGTTATTGAAACTATATTTTACACTAGACATACATCATGATTAAATTGACGTGAGATGCGTATGAATGTAAATTAGAGTAACAAATCTTTCTCAACATGTGGGTCATGACTGATAACTATTAAGACTATTAAGAACATTAAACATCATTTATTCTTATTTGAACTTAGCTTATTATTTCTCTCCTATTTTCGTTGAAAGATCACTGACTTAAGCGTCATAATATCTTTCCATATACACCCTCGGTGTTCTTGGAATCCAACAAAAAGTAGAAAACCATTGAGATTGTTGTGAGGATATTTTTCCCTTCGAATCGTAGCAAAATAATATATGAAATGTAGGATAAGTTCATATTCACAAAATTCAACAATGTATTAAAACTTAAGGATAAGAATAATAAACAAAATTCAACCATGATTCATAAAAATGCAATTATTTTCTCATATAATAACTTTTTAGTTAAATATTAATAATTCTATTTTAATTTAGTTTAGAGTGGTATTGTAAAATTAAATATATGTTATAACGTATCGATTATATAACTGAGTATTAATAATTGAATAATAACATAATGGTATATAAAGAAAAATTATATATTTTCTAATATAACATTTTGTCGGGATCTTCTTTAGATTGGTTCTTCGGAAGTCTTGTATTTATATATAATCCTAAGAACCTTATGTCACAGTTTTACTAAGGAACAAAACACTCCTAAGATCAGGTCCAGCCCTCCAAGAATCATGTTCTTGAGAATATTTCTTTATTTTTTGATTGAATCTTGTTAGCTGTTTATAAACGCCATAAAGATCGTTAATCTTTGATAAATCTTGTGTTCAATTCTATGACAGGCGAAATTCAATGTCTCACACACTTAGTTGCTCATGGTAATAGCTTGAATTTTAGGGTTTGAAAAATCTGTATATCAAAATTACAAGCTAAAAATACATTTAAATAATCCCCTGTAAAATCATAAGTTAACTTAAATAAAGAAAGCTAATTAAACTAGAATACTTAAAAGAGATCATAATTGACTAATGAGACTAAATCCTAAACTAAATAAGATTTAAAATTTCGTGCATGGGCTTTACAATAACATTAGAGTTCAACCCAATACTTAAATATAACATAAAATTAAAATAAATAACCTAAAGCTGTAAGGATTTATTGCGATCGATTTTTGACCAGGAAGGATCTGCATATGTCTTTGACTGGAACTATAAAATTGTAAATCATTGAGTTCTCTTTCCAACACAACTTGAATCACCAAAATCAGACATTATCTGAGAAAGTTATAGCCAATATACGAAAATTATGCAAATCTCGTTGTCATTGCTTATGTGGTATTCTCTTGAAAATCTTGAACTTATTTAGCCCAATTCTTGTACCTTGGATCACATCATTCTCTCTCTCATCGAAAGGATTCGTCATCGAATCCAAATCCGGATCAAAGGTTAGGATTTGAAAAACATGAGATCGACCAACTTGAAAATAAGAAACAATACTAGGAAAATGATTACCAATGCAAATTACCTATCCTCTCACTGTTGGGGTTTTAAGGGAAAATATCGGTAACGCAGCGGAATCGCGGAAAATCAAAATTTTCCGATTTCAAAATTTTTTCTCAGATCAATCAAATAAACTTATTTATTTAATTATCCAATTATCAAATTCTGAAAATTACACAAGAGATCAAATTTCTTGATAATTACTGAATTGCCCCAAAACTTTGTAAATTGATCATTTTAGTCCAAAAGTTGTCAAATACAATTTTGGATGATTCTAAATCATTTCTAAAATGTTTTTCAACACATCTAATGCATCAAAATCAGATTTAACACAAATCCCCAATTTTTAGTCTAATGCCGTGACAACCCTCAAATTTTCAAGTAATTGCATTTTGGTCCATTTTGTTCAAAACATACCAAGATCAAATCCAATCAACCCAAAAATTTACATGCATCATATTCATACCATAATACATCACATATATGAAAAGACCCAAATTTGGAGTGGGTTATGAACCCTAATTTTTCAATTTCATCAAATTGAGCAATTTTACCAAATCTTTAAAATCCAACACTTTAATCCATTCAATACTTCACCAATCTAGCCTCACCACTTTGAAAAAACTCTAGAAAAATTCTAGGTCACCAAGGAGTGGCTTACCAACTCTAGAATGACAACTTGATTTTCTAAAAAATCAAAAGTAAAGCTTTGAAACCATTTCAAGCTTACTTACATGCACACATCTTTCATTCAAGTTCACAACAACTAAAACACAAACTATAAGTAGAGAGACAACATCAAAGCAACACAAGATGAAGCTAAGCATGTTAGAAACATTTTTCATGTTGGAAGATTTGAAAGAAAACTTACAAAACCTTAAGATTTCCAAGTTTTTCCTTCTTTTCTTCAAACTTTTCTCTCAACCACTTTTGTGTTTCTTTTGTATCTAATGAACTTCTTAAACCGTAAATGATGAAACAAAAACATATATACTCCACAAATTTAGCCTTGGCCGAAATTTAAGGTGTATATACAAATATCTAGATACTTTTCATTTCATTTAATTTTGCTTTATCAACTTGCTTTAATCATCATCAAACCATTTAATGATCTAAAGTAAGTCAACAAAAGCAACTCAAAAATATAAAAATTATATTCATTTAGGTATATGGCCGAAAATTACACTTAAAATTAAAGGAAAATGATATTTCAATTTTAAATATTTTAAACAAATATCAAAGAAGTCAAATCCAATTTGACTACCATTTCCTTTACTTTAAAGTCAACAATAAACACTTATAATCATTTCCAAACTTTATCATTTGGTGAAATATTTATATTTTAATTATATTAATCATTTAACAATTAAATAATTAATTAATTAATTAAATACAAATATCTCAAATACATGTATTATATTTACTTTAAATATCTCAAATACATATATTAATGATATATGTCAAATACCTTTATTTGACAATTTATTAATGTGTATTTAATAATATCATATATTAAATACAAACACACATTAATTAGGAAATGACGGTTCGACCCGTTCGCATGTATATTTCGTTTAACGTTTAAACGATTTATAAATAATCATCATTATTCATAAAAGTTGCCATAGTGCTCTCGAGTATATTTCATTAGTGAAACTCTCTAGATTCAGGTATATCCGTCACAAAATCCAATTTCGTGTCCGTAATTTACCCACCCGTAAATTATGACGACCATAGATAAACTAGCCGAATCATACAGGTCGAGGTCATTGCATACGTATAATCCATCTGTCACAGGTATCCGGATAATACCAGAGATATAGATGTAAACGTCAAATCTCTATAGGTATTATCCTGTCGACGTATCTATTAGCAATCTCTAAATAACATTCAGAACTTACTTCCGAAGTTTACTGTGGCCACAGATTTAACAGACTGCTAATCACATATGGACTACCTATGTTCTGTACAAAGAACTGACGGATCCTATCTTGATACACACAAGATATCCTGAGGATCGGTCCACACCCAACGAACAGGCGAAGGTTTAATCTAAATAGATCGATGACGTGACTGCCATCTAAGTGTGGAGGATGTCTCATACATCCACAGTGGTATCTCAAGTCGAAGGACCACTATGCTACTCAACTCGAGATGATTCTTATTGACGTTGGTGTACCATCCATTAAGAATCTTCGGTGAGTCGTTTAGTGTTTATCTATTATAAACACCTACAGGTCTATACGAGTCTCCCTAGACTCATGGTTCATTGGGATAAACCATCAGACCAAGTCTCGATATACGACATGTATTGGTCTCAACGGATTTGACTAACCGACCCGTGTTAGTGAATCTTGACCATGAACTATATTTGATAATATACATTTAGCAGTGACATTTCCCAATGTCAATTACAAACTAGCTTTGTAACTGTGTACTGCATTATATATTATCGGGCCTTTGTCTAATATATACATATCACTAAACAACATTTAGTTTCAATCCAATCGTAATCAGATCGAATACGTATATAAAAACAAGATGTGCAACCATAATTAAGTAATATTATGGAAAATGGGATGTTCGTATTCATGAATCAGACATAAATATGGTCCGGATTGGCGCTCTGAGCACCAACCCCAACAATTTCTCCCACTTGCTCTAGTGTCAATCCACAGTATCATATACACATCTCAATGTGTATCGTATACACATAGCCCTCAAAAGCTCACATTGCACTTAAGAGGTAGGCAACAAGAAGTATGTCCGCTATAACATAATGAGTTTGTCAAACAAACCAAATCATTTTCCATAGCCAGTATCTTTCATATTTTGTAGAATCTAAATTATACATTAATATGAATCAGACACTACATTAGTATTATGCTACAACTACTGAGTTGTCCAAGTATTCAGGATCAAATCCAAAATACTATGCGGACAACCGCAAGCACAACACCAATATAAAACTTCTAATTATATGGTCACTATGCAACTTCATAAGTCAATACTTCATAAGTTGCATCTAATTCCACTGTAACAGTAGAATCATGCGTGACACTCCCACTGTATCTTTTGTGACTCTTTATGACGTAGACTGTCTAACGTCATAACTAGTCTCAAAACTAATATGACCCTAATGGTTGCAAACTGAATTCTCCATGAATTAGAAACTCGTTCTTAATATCTTAAATATCACAAAGAACGTGTTTCAAGATTCATCATATGGTCTACAGGATATCAAAATAACTCGTGACAATTACGATTAAATCGATATCTTTTAATCGCACATAATAAAATATTCATTATGTCATCATCAAATGATACATAAGATTGATTAGACATTCTAATCAATATCTCTTTCGAAAAAGGAATCATCATTTACCAAAGATGAATACTATATATAAGACACACAATAACTGTCTAACGTTTATACTAACTGTCATACAGATAGCCTAGTTATGTCCTTTATTAGATCATATCTAATGTACGAATAATAGGAGTATCTCACAAGTCTCTTGGTTTTATATCTTATATAAAACTTTATATCGAATATAACAGAGACTACTCCCACTGTTTTCACAAAGTAAAGAAGACTTAGGTAAATCTTTTACCTTACAAACATCTCATTATTACCATAATAATGATAATATCGTTAGGATATATAACACTAGAAAGTAATTTGTACGCTCCCACTAACCCTTCAAGCACATATATATTCTATATACTTTGACAAGATCAGACAATCTGACGATATAAAAAACAGAGAACACAGATTTCTGGAAAACTTATCCTTGTCTACAATAGGCTCTATAGTTAGCACACTAAACTGCGATCTCAGCAGAACACAAACTCTAGGGCCATTCCAGAATGAACTCTTCAAACAAAGAAATCACAACTGATCTCTTATCTGAATAAGTCATTCAAAAATGCCACTTTGCATTCTTTAGCTAAAATATACAGTTTAATATCAACATTAACCAATATATCTCTAATTGTTCAATTAGTGTGACTAGAGATAAGTTTTCTCAGAATCTACAATAGATTGCTGAGTATAACTTTTCTCACTGTCATACTATAAAGGTCAAACCTTTAATATGCTCACATTGCTTTCGCTGCGCAAACAATTAGCACATTTCATGAACTAATTCATAATGAAAGCATAATCAAGTGCAAAACCTGATCGTAGTCAGCAATGAACAATTTTATATCTATGGTTCAATGGTGAACTTCCAGAATCGATATTAAATATCGCTTCCATTATAAGTTATATGATAATTTTCTTCGGTAAGAAAACAACAGAATCATTAAGTATCAAATAATTGTAAATGATTATGTTATCCTATTGGACTTGTACGGAAGATATATAAGGGTTGTTTCATCTTATTAATTACGCAGTTCCATTTATAATTTATCATTCTCACATTTGACTTCAATAAGTCAAGTCTTTTCTACAATTATTAACATCCGATGTTACACACCAAGTAATAAAATAATTTTATTACTTAGGATCGTAGGAAAGATATTCTATCAAATAGAATACTATATTCTATAAAATAGAATAAACGATAAAATTTTACTTATACCTCTGAGGTGTAAGTAATTTCCATTATATAACTATTATATAAAAGAAATATTCAAATCTTAAACTTTTCAAGATTCGAATTTTCTATCTATACATATCATATATGCAACTGTAGAAAATAATGGAACATTAATTAAAGAGATGGATTAGTGTTATTGGAGCATAACCCCAAGAGTATTTAAAACTAATTCGATAACACTCAATATCAATGAATCAAATCATATAATATTCAATTACTCCCACTGACCAATTCCATCAAGATGGAATCGTGGAAGAATTATATTGAGTAAGAATCATATTCACTGAATAACCTTAGTGTAGGGGTTGGTGCTCAGAGCGCCAATTCCCGATTGTATTTTTGTTAAATACTTCTGTAAAACGTTATTATCAGTAATAATATATGCAGTTTCTATATATAATCTAATCTTTTATATGGTAAAGACGTAATGACCCTAGAATGATTAGTCATGATACAGTTGCAAAAGCGTCGCAACGGACATTGAGTCGTATCATGACGTTGTCATTCTCAGACAGTTCCTGGTCAAGGTTTACACTACTTGGTCAGTAAGTAAACCCGTTGAGACCGATACATGTCGTATACTGGAATATATGATTCCAATGGTTTCTCAATGAACCATTAGTCTTGGAGACTAGTATAGACGTGTAGGTGTTTATAGTGGATAAACACTGAACGACTCACCGAAGATTCTTAATAGATGGTACACCAGCGTCAATAAGAATCTTCTTGGATTGAGTAGCACTTGTGATTCTTAGACTTGAGATGCCATTGTGGGCACATGAGACATCTTCTACACTTAGACGGCAGTCACGTCACCGATCTATTTAGATCAGACCTCCGCCTGTTCGTTGGGTGTAGATAGATCCTCAGGGTGTCCTATGTGTATCAAGATAGGATCCGTCAGTTCTGTGTACCAGAGCATAGGTAGTCCATATGATTAGCAATCAGATAAAACCATGGGCCCGTGGTAAGTTTAGAAGCTAGTTCTAAACATTCTTTTTGAGATTGCTAATAGAATAGTCGACTGGATAGTCCCGATAGAGATTTGACGTTTACATCTATATCTCTGGGATTTATCCGGATACCTGTGACGGAGGAATTATACATTTGCGATGACCTCGACCTGTATGGTTCAGCGAGATTATCAGTGATCGTCATAATCTACGGGTGGATAGATTATGGACACGAAATTAGATTTTGTGACGGATATACCTGAACCTAGAGAGTCTCAATAATGAAACATACTCGTAGAGCACTAGAGCAACATTAATAAATAATATTGATTATTTTATAAGTCGTTTAATGGTTAAACACAAGTTACATGCTAAAGAGACTAGATAGTCATTTACTTAATTATTGTGTATTTACATTTAATACTTGATTAATTTAAATACACATTAATTAATAGTCAAAATGAGTTATTTGACTTTTATCCTAAATGATATATGTTTTTAATATTAAATGTAAATATTATACATATATTTAATATATTTGTATTTGATTAATTAATTGATTATTTAATTGTTAAATGATTAAATTAATTAAAATATAAATATCTTATGTTAGGATATTTAAAGTTAATGATGTTAGTTGCATTTGTTGACCAAAAAAATATCTAATAAAGTTGTTTTTAAGATATTTGTCAAAGTTGACCAAATGAACTTGAAATGAAATTGAAATTAATTTTACTTGTTTTGTATTTGGTATTTTCGGCCAAGGCATTAATTGAACAAGTATAAATTGATTTTCATTTCATTTAACACTTAACCTAAATACACTTTATACAAACAAACTCCATTGAAGAAACTTTGAAAGCTTGAGAGAAGAAAGACTTATCAAAGAAAAAGCTTGGAATTTAGTAAGTTTTCAAACTTACTATTAGAGAGGAATATGTTCCTTAGGTTCTAGGCTTCAACATATGTTGTTCTTAGATAATTTATTTCTTTATTTCTTTGTGTTTTTGTTGATGGAAGTTTGAATGAAGTGTTGAGCATGTATGATGAACAAAGAATGTAACTAGTGTAGTTATATGTATTCTTTTAAGGTTTATGAAACCATGTTGCTATTCTAGAGTTGTTGACCCACTCTTAAATGACCTAGATTTGATCTTGAGTTGTTTCATTGTGTTGAGACTTGAATTGGATGAAATATTGATGATTGAAACATTTGATTTAATGTAATTAGCCTAATTTGTCCAATTTGTGGAAATTGAAAAATTAGGGTTTCTAACTAATTCCAAATTTGGGGGTTTTCATATATGTTGTGTATTTATGTGTGTATATGATGCATATAAAGTTTCATGTTGATTGGATATCATTTGGATGTGTCTTGAAGCATGAAAATGCAAAATGCACAATTGGGCACTAATAAGTGCTCTCGGCTTTGAGAGAAATTTTGGGGATTTTGGTTGCTTTGTGTTTTGATGTTTTGAACATCATAAGTTCATCTTAGAATGATTTAGAATCATTCAAAATTGATTGGATCAATTTTGGACTAAAACGGACAAAAATACAAAGCAAGGGTATTTCGGTAAATTCACTTAAAATTGTTTTTATTGAATTTATTTTCATAATTTGATTATTGGAATATTAAATAAATATGTTTATTTAATTTATCCGAGAAAAAGTTTTGAAATCTGAAAATCGGATTTTCACCGCTTCCGCTGCGTTACCGGATTCACCCCCTAATAACCCCTTCACTTAGAACTAATTGCTTTAAATTCACACGTTTGATCGTATCAAAAATCTTTGAACAGTTCAAAGACATGTAATGAATTTTGAGGATAGAGTTCTCTAAAAACTTTAGATTGAATATATATGAACAAGTCAAAAATATTCAATCTACGTTTCATCAGAACAGATTGAAAGTTCTTGATCATTTCAAGATGTTCAATATGTGTTCTTTCAGAAACACGTAACTAAGTTATGACAATTCATAAACTAAGTTACGAAGTAAAGAAAACTATCTTAAGCAATTACAATTTATTAAACTACATACATCCAATGTATCACTTAAATAAATCTGGTGGTCCAATGACAAATCATTGGTTAAACGAGATTTTAATCACCTTCCTAAATACAATATTCATTAAATGGATAAGGATGTGTGGTGTGATCTTGTATCAAACCATCATTTACCATACGGAATAAGCATCTAATGCTTAAGTGATTAAACTCATAAAGCACCGTTCTAAATTATTTATTTTTACCGAATAATTTTTCTTAATGTTTATCTCTATGTCAATGACACTACTAGTTATTTTTAAAACATATAACAATTGTTTATAAAGAACCAGTAACTATCCAATAGTCATAAGTTCTGATATCAAATATCAAAACAATCGTTAACTAATATTTTTAAATAACTAGACGGGAGATCTGGTATCTAATACATATAGTTGTAGTATTATGAAAATTGATATTTTCTATACATAACTATACGCATCTCCTTTCTTTAGCTTTACTATTTGCATTCAACTATTCACAACAATTGCAAATAATTGATTAGCAAATTGTGTCAGACACTTTGCCTCTAAAGGTAATTAAAGCTAAGAAACATCATTACTAGATAAACAAACACCTAATGGGGCTTTCTTAAAGCTAGTCAAGAATCTCGAGACATGAACTAATTCAAGTCAATTCTTACTACATAAGAAACTATTCTCTCTAAAGTATTATATCCTAAAAGGGATATCTATCTAGATTATCTATAATGACTTAAAAACTAAGTCATTAACCATCTCGATTTTTGAAGAAAATCGGAACAACAGTTCCCGATGGTTTAGACCAATCTAATAATATCCTAGTATAATAGTATCTAGAACCTATTCTAAAATAACTGCAACCAAGAGTCAAGTCAGAAAACATATCAAAATATGTGTGCAATGAATTAAAAGTTTAATTCTATCTAATATAGATTAAGGAAAACAAACAAGCGGCTATTTCCATAATAATACACACTGCCTAAGTTAAGGAATTTTTAAACTTAGCAATGCCTCCCACTATTTTACGTAATACCGTAATCCCAAACGGAAAAACGAGAATTCAATAATTAAATCGAATTCCATAATGGGAAGAGGACCCCATGAATATATTTCGACTCACAGTAGAGGCACGGTCTCGCCTACGTATATTCACATGTAGACAACTCATTTTTAATCACTCACTAGTGACTCCTGGGTTTCCGGTCCTGGTCGTTTCTCGTTGTCGCTGCTAAGGCAGGCCCACAAGGAGACGTACCAAGGTTAAACTCATCAATGATAAACTCAAGTTACTTGCATAACCCTGACAGCTAGGGCACATTCAGGATTCCGCTTTCGCTTGAATTTATCTAGTATCTAATATACATCCGGCATAAATAAACCTCTATCGGCTACACCCTCATAGCAGAGGCACGGTCTCGGATGTATTCACGGAAAAATATTTATAAACTGTATTGACAAGGCGAACCAAGAAAGAGGTATTCCAAATACCAGTTACTTTAAAACCTTATTAAGCGGGGATATTCCATAAAGTGTCATACACTTTAAATTTAATCAAATTAAATGAAAGCATGCATGTATCAAGTAAATAAAAGAACAAACATTAGATTTTAAAGGGCTAATCATATCGGGGTGTCCAGAATCATACTCGCTCTGATACCATTTTGTTGGGGTTTTAAGGGGGAATATCAGTAACGCAGCGGAATCGCGGAAAATCAAAATTTTTCGATTTCAAAAATTTTTCTCGGATCAATCAAATAAAATTATTTATTTAATTATCCAATTATCAAATTCTGAAAAATTACACAAGAGATCAAATTTCTTGGTAATTACCGAATTGCCCCAAAACTTTGTAAATTGATCATTTTAGTCCAAAAGTTGTCAAATATAATTTTGGATGATTCTAAATCATTTCTAAAATGTTTTTCAACACATCTAATGCATCAAAATCAGATTTAACACAAATCCCCAATTTTTAGTCTAATGCCGTGACAACCCTAAAATTTTCAAGTAATTGCATTTTGGTCCATTTTGTTCAAAACATACCAAGATCAAATCCAATCAACCTAAAAATTTACATGCATCATATTCATACCATAATACATCACATATATGAAAAGCCCCAAATTTGGAGTGGGTTATGAACCCTAATTTTTCAATTTCATCAAATTGAGTAATTTTACCAAATCTTTAAAATCCAACACTTTAATCCATTCAATACTTCACCAATCTAGCCTCACCACTTTGAAGCAACTCTAGAACAATTCTAGGTCACCAAGGAGTGGCTTACCAACTCTAGAATGACAACTTGATTTTCTAAAAAATCAAAAGTAAAGCTTTGAAACCATTTCAAGCTTACTTACATGCACACATCTTTCATTCAAGTTCACAACAACTAAAACACAAACTATAAGTAGAGAGACAACATCAAAGCAACACAAGATGAAGCTAAGCATGTTAGAAACATTTCATGTTGGAAGATTTGAAAGAAAACTTACAAAACCTTAAGATTTCCAAGCTTTTCCTTCTTTTCTTCAAACTTTTCTCTCAACCACTTTTGTGTTTCTTTTGTATCTAATGAACTTCTTAAACCCTAAATGATGAAACAAAACAATATATACTCCACAAATTTAGCCTTGGCCGAAATTTAAGGTGTATATACAAATATCTAGATACTTTTCATTTCATTTAATTTTGCTTTATCAACTTGCTTTAATCATCATCAAACCATTTAATGATCTAAAGTAAGTCAACAAAAGCAACTCAAAAATATAAAAATTATATTCATTTAGGTATATGGCCGAAAATTACACTTAAAATTAAAGGAAAATGATATTTCAATTTTAAACATTTTAAACAAATATCAAAGAAGTCAAATCCAATTTGACTACCATTTCCTTTACTTTAAAGTCAACAATAAACATTTATAATCATTTCCAAACTTTATCATTTGGTGAAATATTTATATTTTAATTATATTAATCATTTAACAATTAAATAATTAATTAATTAATTAAATACAAATATCTCAAATACATGTATTATATTTACTTTAAATATCTCAAATACATATATTAATGATATATGTCAAATACCTTTATTTGACAATTTATTAATGTGTATTTAATAATATCATATATTAAATACAAACACACATTAATTAGGAAATGACGGTTCGACCCGTTCGCATGTATATTTCGTTTAACGTTTAAACGATTTATAAATAATCATCATTATTCATAAAAGTTGCCCTAGTGCTCTACGAGTATATTTCATTAGTGAAACTCACTAGATTCAGGTATATCCGTCACAAAATCCAATTTCGTGTCCATAATTTACCCACCCGTAAATTATGACGACCATAGATAAACTAGCCGAATCATACAGGTCGAGGTCATTGCATACGTATAATCCATCCGTCACAGGTATCCGGATAATACCAGAGATATAGATGTAAACGTCAAATCTCTATAGGTATTATCCCGTCGACGTATCTATTAGCAATCTCTAAATAACATTCGGAACTTACTTCCGAAGTTTACTGTGGCCACAGATTTAACAGACTGCTAATCACATATGGACTACCTATGTTCTGTACACAGAACTGACAGATCCTATCTTGATACACACATGATATCCTGAGGATCGGTCTACACCCAACGAACAGGCGGAGGTCTGATCTAAATAGATCGATGACGTGACTGCAATCTAAGTGTGGAAGATATCTCATACATCCACAGTGGTATCTCAAGTCGAAGGACCACTATGTTACTCAACCCGAGAATATTCTTATTGACGTTGGTGTACCATCCATTAAGAATCTTCGGTGAGTCGTTCAATGTTTATCTATTATAAACACATACACGTCTATACGAGTCTCCCTAGACTCATGGTTCATTGGGATAAACCATCGGACCAAGTCTCGATATACGACATGTACTGGTCTCAATTACAAGCTAGCTTTGTAACTGTGTACTGCATTATATATTATCGGGCCTTTGTCTAATATACACATATTACTAAACAACATTTAGTTTCAATCCAATCGTAATCAGATCAAATACGTATATAAAAACAAGAGGTGCAACCATAATTAAGTAATATTATGGAAAATTGGATGTTCGTATTCATGAATCAGACATAAATACGGTCCGGATTTGCGCTCTGAGCACCAACCCCAACACTCACTCTTTTCTCATGTTCCTCTTTTGCACTCTCAACCTCATGATCTATGTCATTAAGATCCTTACTAAAAATCATCACAATCTAAACAACACTCTCAATTTAATCACATACATGCTCGGACACCATTGATTTTCACACTCAATGATGTTGATCTCACACGTATCGTCTCTCTCATAATCCACTTCAAAACTATCAATATTGCTCACGGTTGCACTCATGGTTTTACTCTCATCAATATCAACCCCCTCATTAATCACTATATCACTCACGACATCACTATCGATTTGTTGTTGCACACTCTGTTTTATACCAACAACATCATCAAACCCATCAAAGGCATTCTCGACATCTTATTCATCATATAATACATGTTGTGGTGGTATATGTTGTGGCGACACATGCTGTTGTTGGAATTGGTGCTTGGAGAGCCAATCCGAATAATATATTGTACATTATATTTTATTATTTATTAATGAAAATCACTATATTTTCATTTCAACCTGTACTAATGGTAATGTCATTATGCATATTAGATTTATATATATACACACACACGCTGAGAATAACATCGACCTTAGAATAGTCATGTAGTAATACTAGACACTGGGTGATTCGACATTAGGCTTTGTTGTAATTTCATAAATATCTCTAACATTGGAGGATATTTTGGTAATTACAAATATATAATAATAGGTGTATTTGGCTTGATTTAATTGGATTAAATCAAAGTGATAGACATGTAACTGATCTATTAATTAAAATTTGTCTTGATTTAATTGGATTAAATCAAAGTGGTAGACAAAAGTGATTTGTCACACTTAATTATATATATTTGGATAAATTAGATTAAACTCACATAAAAATTGATTAAACTTTTATTAATTTAAAATTACCTAAGTTTTGTGTAATACCCGTGAAAAAAGAATGAATGGAAAGGGCGTGAGGCCCATTCCTATTCATGGATCTAGACTTTTCTTTTTTGTATTACTTTCTTTTTCTTTTCTTTTGTTTTTCTCCTCACTTTTCTTCCTTCAAACACACACCCACTACCACGTTTTTTTTTTTTTCCTTTTTCCTTCTCTTTTTTTTACGGCAGACGTGAGTGTTTGTAACCCTAAATCACGCCAATATCTCCACTAACTAATTGTCAGATTTATTCAAATTGATCCCCTAGATTGATGAAGGGTTCTATTTGGTGAAGGAAGCAGATGGAACTCAGTCCCTAAATTTTTTCCCACTGCCGAACCTACCACAATTTTGGGAATAGTGGTCTTCAATTTTTTTAGGTAATGAACACCATTTAATTACTTCTTGGGACTAATTTATTTGATTAATACACTTGATTTTATTGCTTAGTTCTTAATGCGAAGGTTATAGTGAATGTGAGTTAATTGTGGAAGAAATTTTGAAAGAGAGTGGCCAATAAATTCAGCCAAGGTGAGGATAATTGGGTTTGAAGTTCTTTTATAGTCTTGCGACTGTGACAATAAGGGTGGGGAAAATATTATGGTAAATTGGTTAGTGATTTCGACAGTAGTGAAATGTTTAGCGGTGGATTAGAGTAATGCGAATTCTTTTTATGTTTTATTAGTAGTTAGATAAAATGAGGAGAAGTTGGGGTGTTGTAATGTTGTAGTGAGTGGAGTTTAAGAAGAGAAAAAGGGGGACTGGAGAGAGGGAAAAATTGCCCAGCAGAACCGTGAACAGAGAGGGGAAAAATTGCCCAGTGATGCCATGAGAGAGGGGGCTGTTTTGGTTTGGATGAGTTAAAATTGTATTGGTATTTTATTAGTAATAGAGAGTTAATGTCGTAAAAGTGGGAGTAATATATGAGGAATGTCTTAATGTGCAAAAGTTAATAGTCGGGGAAGTAATTTTAATTCGGATGATGAGGTAATAGAGGATGTGACGCGTTTGAGAAATAGATACGTTTTCTTTAAGTTTAAGGTTAAAAAGTAAAAGTATCTATCGGAAAGGTAAGTAAAATGGTCGTTAGTTGTTCACCTCTCGCTTAGGTGAAAAGTTTCTTAATTAAGACAAGAGGTAACTTGAAATCTACTATAGTCTCATAGTAATGAATAAGGGTTGAAATAAATGATAGAATACTTGATTTACATTAAATCGCGTGATACCTTCTTTGCTTCAAGAAATCAAGTCAAGAATCTTACCTATTCTTATCTTATTGTAGATCGACAGTTTGATCAACCGCCCACCTCTCAGTAATCTTCCGCTACTCGTCACAGTGAGTAGATGCCTCGCTTTATGCTTTCTTTGTTTAAGTTTCACAGGTTTAAATGTTTTAAATTATGATTTGAATCAGGTTTGATTTGTTAAAGAATATGCAATGTGATTACATGTTTCCGTCTCAGTAATTGTTAAATGTTTTCATGACATGTTTCCGCTGAGATGATCGATTGATGTTATGTTTCCACCCCGAAGCTTGTTGCATTTTTTTTTTTTATATTTTTATGACTCATCATATGTTTCTGTCGGGGTGCTTGTATAGGGTATCGTCCATCAGAAATGGATTGACCCGCTACCTTGTCGACAAGGGATTGTTCGTTCTTCGCTCAGTCTTCGTGCTCGACTTGGGCGTTGAGCGCTTGACATGTTTTTGACGACGCATGCATGAAAAATCATTTTATAAACATGTTTTAGATTTTCTTATGATTTGTTTTCTTTTGGTATCTACTCACTAAGTCCACCAGACTCACCCCCCAGTTTGTTTGTGATTACATGTCTTCCTTCTTTTTGCCATAAACTCCACTTTTGACGGAGAAGATGCATGGATGACGTATATTATTTTGCAAAGTCACCATGGTTATTCTTTTGGGCTTTAGAATGTTGGGATTGTTAGTCATATGAGGTAAATGTAATAGTAAAGTTTGTAATATTTGGTTATATTATATGATATGATGTTGTGGGCACGGAGCCATTGACTGATTGTTTTTTATTTTGATGTGTTCTGAGTGGGCCTGAGGCCCTGTGATATGTTGAATGTTATGATTGAGTTTGTTTGATGCTGGACTTTGATCCAGGTTGTCTAGTTTTAGGACGTGTCCTGTCCGTTTTTTTTAAATTTGGAGGCTTATGGAGATGAGTTAACTCTATCTTCTGCCGGTAGCATCCTACCTCTGGTGGGATGTTACATTTATGGTATTAGAGAGGGGTTTTAGAGATTGAGATATATGTATGGTGACTTGCAAATGAATGATAAAGGGTATTTTACATGCGTACTATGTCCGGGATACTCGTGTGTAAAATATTGCCTATCCGATATCTGTATCATTCGAGCATATTTTTAAATGTTCATATCATATATTCTCAATAAAATATTTTCCTCTTTCTACTAATATATTTAAGTTCCTTTTGTAGATCTACTTTACGCCTCCGCGAATGAGAGGTGCACATGGGAGAGTCCCACAAGAGATTATTCCGGATCAAGGCTTATCGATACCACACGAGACTGCACCCAGGGGTAGAGGGCGTCCTGCTTGTAGGAGACATATATTTAGGGTACCTCCTGCAGCCGAAGCACCAACACCTCATGCTGCTCCTGTGGAAATGTAGCAAATTCATCAGACTTGCAAACTCTAGTGAACCTTATGACACAACAACAACAACAACAACAAGTTAATCAGATTTGCCAGACATTAGGGTATACCCATGTTAGGGCAATTTAATTGGTGAGTTTTCAACTTCAAGATCTAGCTCATGCTTGGTATCAGTTGTATTGTCAGAATAGGTCGGTTACAATTCCACCACTTCAATAGGGCAAATTCAGTGAAGCTTTCATAACTCGGTTTCTCCCTGAAAGTGTAAGGGATGTCAGAGCTAGAGAGTTTGAACAGTTGGTGCATAATGAACGAATGACGATAATGGAGTATGATATAGCATTGACCAGACTATCACGGTTTTCTCCTCACCTTGTTGCCACAGAGGAAATGAAAGTAAAGAGATTTGTCAATGGGTACGTGATTATCTGTTCAGGTCCATCTTGATAACCCCAGAGATGACTTACACATAGGCCTTAAATGCAGCATTACGGTTTGAGGCAAGGGCCCAGGAGAGGCGCACGGAGAGAGTGGTCCAGAAGAAAGTAAGGTATGAAGCAACCAGAAAACCTTCTCAACGGGGAGTTGGTAAAACTCATGGTGGGCCTATTTCTTCTCAGAACATGTCACGGCAGGAAACTTCAGGTTATAAGAATGTTGGAAGAGGTCATTCTCAGGGTGTTTCTTCGCAATCTGTGACACAAGCCTCTGTTGTTAGATCCGTGGTACCTGTTTGTTCTACTTGTAGTCGACCTCACCGATGGGAGTGCATGAAAGTTTCAGGAGCATGCTTTCAGTGTGGTCAAATGGGACATTTTGTTAAAGACTGTCCCACTCTTGTACGTCAGCCTTCGCAGAATCCACCGGGGGCACATAGAAATGTTCAATGACAGATTCCTAGAGGACGAAATTATGGAGATCAGAGACAGTCTAAGAGTGGACAGACTTCAGGAGAGCGGGGCCACCCATCAGTCAGTAGGGGACATGGAGTGTTTTTGCTTTAACCCCTCAAGATGCTCAAGCTTCAAACGTTATAGTGACAAGTATTTTGACAGTTGAATCTTTTCGTGCTAGAACATTATTTGATCCTGGAGCCACTCATTCTTTTGCATCGTCTCACTTTGCATTGAGTCTGAGAAGAAAATTAGAAGTGTTAGAATCTCCACTATTGTAGTGTCAATTGTGTTAAAGTCTTACGAAATAATACTGGGGCAATGGTTTTACCCTATTGATTTGATTGTGTTGGGAATTACTGATTTTGACGTAATCCTCAGAATGGATTGGCTATCTCGGTATCATGCCACTTTGGACTGTAGGGAGAAGTTGGTGACCTTGCGGGTTCCAGGGGAATTAGAAGTAGAATTACAGGGGGACAAGAGTGAGATTCCTAATAATTTGATTTCAGCGCTTTATGCACGAAAATTGCTTTGGAAAGGGTGTGGAGGGTACCTTACGTATGTGATTGATACAGAAGGGAGTCAAGCAGAACTTAATCATATTCTGGTGGTTAGAGAGTATCCCGATGTGTTTCCAGAAGATTTACTAGAACTACCATCATAGAGAGAGAGATTGAGTTTTGCATTGTGATCGGTGAAATCACAAATGTAACGCAAGCGCACGTATCGCTCAAGTAGTATAAAAATATTGATCTCACGATGACTTAATTTATACTATTGTTATTAATTATTGATTCTATTTATTTACATGTATCTAATTAGGATGAGAAGAGAATGATTACTTGATTGGTTGGTTGAATGTGGATTTCCTAAATAAATAAAAACAAAAAAGAAAATACTAAGGAAAATAAACAAAAGAGACAAACATATAGGGTTGTGATTCCACACAATATTATTCTAATGATGAATTGATTCTCTTATATATGTGTACTAAATCAGTCTGCTAACCTGAAACATGAAAATATGCAAAAGCCTCTTCCGATGGTCAGATGCAAACACCCAAAATAACCCAATTAATCATATGTCTATGTTAACCGATTTACCTGAATTCATTAAGTTCAAGTTCCAATAGTGGCTACCCCCGTCTGACAGGTATATGTCTATCCTGGAAGGAAATCTACCTAAGGGTCACCATGCCCCAATGTGAGATCGTGAGCTATTGAATCTAAGACTGAAACCTAAAATCCATTTTCCAAGCTCATTTTAAGTTTACCATATCAGTATTATTGGTGATCAGACAACAAGAAACATTAAGCTTAAGATTCAATAAACAAACCAAAGCATTAAGCATAATATAATTAAATCAATTATTAAACATGTGAATATTGTGTTTCATCACTTCCCTAAAATAAAAATAACTGGGGTTAGGGGATCCACGTTTACTATTTCCAATTTAGAAATCTCTCTTATTATAATATATAAATTTGCATGATATTACCAACCGACCATATATGCGGTATCATGAATTAGTCATGTTATAATTAATTCCAACCGACCATAAAGATGGTATCCAATTTAGTCAGGTTAAAATTAATTTAGTTAAGTTCAACCGACCATAAAGGCGGTATCCCATTAAGTCAGGTTTTAAGATAATTTATAGATTATAATTAAGGGAGATTAATCTAAATTATAATAATAAAAGCTTCACCATTCCCCTAGCAGAAAATTAACTATTAAACATAAAAGAAATAAAAAGTAAATAAATTACTACCACTATTAAAAATAAAAATGCATAATTTAAATTACAAAAACTTAAACAAATAAGATACAGTCCTTAGATCTTTATTAGACCCTTAAGGAAAGTATGGAAATTTGAAATGAATTCGGCCACAATTTATAGGCAAAATTTGGCCTGCGCGTCGCGTCGCGCCGTTGATCTTTGACACGTGTACGCGCTTTTGTTGAGATGATGACACGTGGCTGTCGGCAGAATTATTGGCTCAGCGTCGCGACACGTGAAGGCTTGCGTGTCGCGACGCTAACGTCATGCTGACGTAAGCAATGACGCGTAGTGTCAGCATGCTGAATTATTGTGCTGACGTCATGATGAAAAGTGTCGGTAGAAAAGTAAGTGTGGATGACATCATGATGATGCGTGTCGGTAGGCTGATGATGTTAGCGCGTCGCGACGTAGAGGTTGTGCGCGTCGCAACGCCTAAATGATAATTTTGCCATTTTTGTTCATTTTTCACTGTTTTGGCTCCGATTTGATTCTAGTGAGTCCTGAAACCTTATTTATCTACAAAATACATAAATCACATCAAAATATTCACAAATCTCAAGAAACTATACAAAATATTAAGTAAAAGGAGCGGTGAATATTGATATATTTTCCACTTATTACATTGACATTGTTCCGGAGACTCAACCTATTTTTATCCCTTCCTATCGAATGACACATGCTGAGTTGAAGGAGCTAAAGGTTTAGCTCAATGATCTTTTAGATAAAAGGTTTCATTCGGTCGAGTAAATCTCCGTGGAGCGCACCCGTGTTATTTGTTAAAAAGAAAGATGGTACTCTGCGGTTGTGCATTGATCATTGGAAATTGAATAAAGCTACTGTCAAGAACAAATATCCCATACCTCGAATTGATGATTTGTTTGACCAGTTACAAAGGGCGCAATATTTTTTTAAGATTGACATGCGATCTGGTTATCATCAGCTTCAGATTAGAAGGGAGGATGTTCTAAAAATAGCATTACGGACTCGGTACAGGCACTACAAGTTTCTGGTTATGTCTTTCGGTCTCATAAATGCTCCGACGGCTTTCATGGATTTAATGAATCGAATATTCATACCGTTTTTAGATCATTTTGTGATAATTTTCATTGATGACATATTGATTTATTCTAAGAGCACTGGAGATCATGAGCGTCACTTGCATATGAGCTTACAGACTTTGAAGGAACATAGGTTATATGCGATGTTTTCCAAGTGTAAATTTTGGCTAACGAAAGTGGGGTTTTTGGGGCATGTGATATCTAAAGATGGTATTAGTGTGGATATGAAGAAAGTGGAAGCGGTACAAAATTGGCCACGTCCTACAAGTGTGACGAAGATTAGAAGTTTTCTAGGACTAGCTGGTTATTACAGAAGGTTCGTGGAAAACTTTTCTAGCATATCAGCGCCTTTAACCCGCTTGACGCAGAAATGGGTCAAATTTGTGTGGACTGATGGATGTGAGAAGGACTTTCAAGAACTGATGAAGCGTTTGACCTCAGCCCCGGTACTAGCCCTACCATCGGGTTCTAGTGGTTTTGTGGTGTTTTGTGATGTCTCCAGAATAGCTCTAGGTTGCGTGTTAATGCAACATGGCAGAGTTATTGCTTATGTATATAGACAACTGAAATCGTATGAACAAAATTACCATACCCACGACTTAGAAATGACTTCCGTAATATTTTCTCTCAAGATCTAGAGGCATTATTTGTATGGCGAATAGTTTGAGGTTTACACTGATCATAAAAGTTTGAAGTACATTTTTTATCAGAAAGATTTAAACCTAAGGCAAAGAAGGTGGGTAGAGTTCTTGAAGGATTATGATTGCTCCATTTTGTATCATCCAGGTAAAGGGAATGTGGTAGCAGATGCCCTAAGTAGGAAATCGGTTGGGAGCCTAGCCTATTTGTCGATCGATAGAAGGAGGAGAGTACGAGAATTGCACCAATATTTACGAAGTGGAGTAGAACTTCGGCTTTCTGAATCCAGAACGTTGTTGGCACAAATTCAAGTTAAGTCGATTCTTCTTGAAGAGATAGCAGAAGTGCAGAGAACCGATCCATATATTCAGAATATAAAGGACAATGTATTACGAGGTGATAGAACAGAGTTTTGGGTCGATGAGCGGGGTGTGTTGCGGTTTAATGACCGTATTATGGTGCCTACAAATATTGAGTTACGGAGAAAGATAATGGATATGGCTCATGCATCTTCTTATACTATGCATCCTGGTGCGACAAAAATGTATTTGGATTTAAAACAGATCTATTGGTGGGAAAGAATGAAGAGAGATATGGCAGAATTCGTATCTAGAATGGAAATGAGACAAAATCGCCAAGGATTTTGTTACGGGTCTTCCACGGACACAGAAGGGTTTTAACTCGATTTGGGTAATTGTGGACAGACTGGCGAAATCGGCGTATTTTCTTCTAGTAAAAATCACATATTCGGCATCTTAATATGCCCAAATTTATCTGGATAACGTTGTATAATTGCATGGTGTGCCTATTTCTATTGTTTCTGATCGGGGTACACAGTTTACCTCAAAGTTTTGGAAGACATTCCAAGAGGCTTTGGGTACTCAGCTACAGTTTAGCACAACTTTTCACCCCCAGACAGATGGATAATCCGAACGTACTATCCAGACCTTGGAATATATGTTGAGAGTCTGCACCTTAGATTTTGAGGGAAGTTGGGACATGTATCTGCCGCTAATGGAGTTTGCTTATAACAATAGCTACCATTCTAGTATTCAAATGGCACCCTTTGAAGTCTTGTATGGACGTAAGTGTCGATCTCCCGTGGGATGGTTTGAAGTTGGAGAGACTAAATTATTTGGTCCGGATTGAATTCAAGGCTCAATAGAAAAAGTAAAGTTGATTAAAGAAAGGTTGAAGACTTCACAGAGTAGACAAAAGTTTTATGTAGATCACAGTTGGAGAGAACTTGAGTTTCAGGTTGGAGATTATGTATTTCTGAAGGTCTCTCCATTTCAAGGGAGTATGCACTTTGGTAAGAAGGGGAAGTTAAGCCCACGTTATATTGGGCCATTTCAAATTTTAATAAGGGTAGGAGAAAGGGCTTATGAACTATTTTTACCATCTGCTATGGACAAGATATATCCGGCATTTCATGTATCCATGCTTAGGAAGTACATTCCTAACAAGTCCCATGTTTTGGAGCAATAGGTTTTGGATTTGCGTCATGATCTAACGTATTCAGAGCAACATGTGGCCATTATTGATAGAGATGTAAGGAAGCTCTGTTCTAAGTACGTACCATCGGTAAAGGTTATGTGGCAGATTCATAGTGATCGTGAAGCAACGTAGGAACATGAGGATGTTATGCGTTGGCAATATCCGTATCTGTTTGAGTTTGGTTAGTAAACTATCTGTCTGGTTTTGTTTCGCGTTATTTTTGAATTCGAGGACGAATTCTTTTTAGGGGGAATAATGTAATACCCGTGGGAAAAAAAGAATGAATGGAAAGGGCGTGAGGCCCGTTCCTATTCATGGGTCTAGACTATTCATTTTTGTATTACTTTCTTTTTCTTTTGTTTTTCTCTATCACCTTTCTTTCTTCAAACACACACCCACTACCACGTTTTTTTTTTCTTTTTTCCTTCTCCTTCTCTTTGCGACAGACCTGAGTGTTTGTAACCCTAAATCACGCCAATATCTCCACTAACTAACTGCCAGATTTCTTCAAATTGATCCCCCAGATTTATGAAGGGTTCTGTTTGGTGAAGGAAGCAAATGAAAGTCAATCTCTAAATTTTTTCCCCACTGCCGAACCTGCCACAATTTTGGGGATAGTGGTCTTCAATTTTTTTAGGTATGGAATTCCATTTAATTACTTGTTGGGACTAATTTATTTGATTAACACACTTGATTTTGTTGCTAAGTTCTTAATGTGAAGGTTGTAAGGGTTTTATAACGAAATACGGGTTGGCGCAGATTTCAAATTTTTTTTCTTGGAACAATTAAATAAACTTATTTATTTAATTAACCAATACTTAAAATCTGAAATTTTAATCCAAGAAATCATATTTCTTATAATTACCAAATTATCTCAAAGTTTTGCAAATTAATTATTTTGGTCCATAAAATGTCAAATACATATTTAATTGATTCCAAATCAATCCCAAAATAATTTATACATGTCTAATACATAAATATATAATTTGCAAAAAAATCCAGAAACTTTTTCTATATTGCCGAAACAGCCCAATTTTTTCAATTAATTATAATTTGGCCCCAAATGTTCAAAACACATCAAGATCAAATCCAATCAATCCCAAATTTAACATACATCAAATATACATCAAATTATATCATATATTTGAAAAGCCCCAAAATTGGAGTGGGTTAAGAACCCTAATTTCATAAATTACTCCAATTTCACAATTTACATTAAATTGACAAAATTCAATACTTTAATCATCCAATTACCACACCAATCAAGTCTCACCATCATGAAATTAATCAAGAATAATTCTAGGTTAATTATGAATGGCTAATCAACTCTAGAATGACAACTTTAGTTTCTAATTAATTTATTAAGCTTAATTACACTAATAAGCAAATAAAATAATCATACATGCATAACACATCCAACAAGCTCCATTTTGTTTAATTTCCACTTTGGCCGATTTTCGTAACCAAAAATTAAATAACAATTACTTAATTTTTTGTCCAATATTCATTGGTCCACATTTTTTCAAAATTAAAGATAACATTTACCTTTAATAAAGTGAACTAAAATGTGTGCCAATGATATCAAGCCAAATAAAAGCTAAATCATTACATAAGATATTCATTTATTTAATTAACTTAATTATTTAACATTTAAATAATTAAATAATTAAATACAAATATCCTAATATATGTATTATATTTACTTTAAATATTGAAATATATATATTTAAATGATATATGTCAAATATCACAATTTGATATTTAATTAATGTGTATTTAATAATATCAAATATTAAATACAAATACACATTAATTCGGAAATGACCGTTAGGTCCTGATTGCATTTATTTTTTTGTTTAACCGTTAAACAAGCTATAAATAATCAGTATTATTCATAACAGTTGCCCTAGTGTTCTACGAGTATATTTCATTAGTGAGACTCTTTAGATTCAGGCATATTCGTCACGAAATCAAATTTCGTGTCCATAATTCACTCACCCATCAATTATGATGAACACGGATAAACTCTCTGAATCATACAGGTCGAGGTCACTGCATACGTATAATCCCTCCGTCAAAGATATCCAGATTATTCCAGAGATATAGATACAAACGTCAAATCTCTATAGATATAATCACGTCGACGTTTCTATTAGCTATCCCTCATATAACACTTAGAACTAATTTCTACAGTGTACCACGAGCCCATGAATTTAACAGATTGCTAATTCCATATTGAATACCTATGCTCTGTACACAAAGCTGAAAGATCCTTCCTTGATACACACATGATATCCTGAGCATCAGTCCACACCCAACGAACATGCAGAGGTCTGATCTAAATAGATAGGTGATGTGACTGCCATCTAAATGTGATGGAAACTCAGATATCCACAGTGATATCTCAAGTCAAATAATCACTATGCTCACTCAACCCGAGAATATTCTTATTGACGTTGGTGTACCATCCATTAAGAATCTTCGGTGAGTCGTTCAATGTTTATCCACTATAAACACCTACACGTCTATTTGAGTCTCCAAGACTTATGGTTCACTGAGAAACCATCGGAATCCAAGATTCCAATATACGACATGCACCAGTCTCAACGGGTTTACTTTACTGACCAAGTTGTGTAAACCTTTACCGGGAACTTTCTAAGAATGACAACGTCATGATACAACTTAATGTCAGTTGCGACGCTTTTGCAACAGTATCATAACTAATCATTCTAAGGTCGGTTACGTCTTTACCATATTAAAGAAGAAGTTATATAAAAGAAAATGTTCATTTTATTCATAATAAAATGTTACATAAGTATTTACAATGAAATACATAATAAAATTGGCGTTCAGAGCACCAAACCTAACAAAATCTCCCACTTGCTCAGTGCCAATATCGATTGTATCTAATACCCATCGACTCCACATGTTTATCAAATAACTTCGAAGGTATGACCTTCGTAAGCGGGTCTGCTACATTATCTTCACTCGGTACCTTGACACAATCTCTCGAATGATGTGGTACTTTTGTTCCAAATGCTTCGACTTCTGATGCGCCCTTGGTTTATTTGCTTGCGCAATGGCTCTAGTATTATCACAATATAACGGAATCAGATTCTCGATACTTGGGACTAATCACAATTCTGTGATAAATTTCCTAACTCAATCAGCTTCCTTTGCAGCTTCAGAAGCTGTAATATATTCTGCCTCTGTGGTGGAATCAGTTGTCGACCCCTGTTTGGAACTCTTCCAACAAACTGCACCTCCGTTAAGGGTAAACACGAATCCTGATGTAGACTTTATATCATCAGGATCCGATTAGAAATCGGAATCCGTATATCTATTAACTTACAGTTCGTTTCCTCCATAGATAATAAACTTATCCTTAGTACCTTTAAGATACTTGAGGATATGTTTAATGGCCATCCAATGGTTATTTCCTGGATTGGACTGATATCTGCTCGTCACACTAACTGCGAAGCTGATATCAGGCTTAGTACATAACATGACATACATGATGCTGCCCAAACACGAAGTATAAGATTGATTAGACATTCTAATCTTCTCATCTTCTGTTTGCGGACACATCTTCTTCGAAAGATGTAAGCCATATCTGAACGGTATGTTTGCTGTCTTACAGTTACGAAAATTATACCATTCTAAGATCTTATCTACGTACGTTGATTGGGATAACCCAATAAGTTTCATTTCTCTATCTTTATAGAGTTTTATTTCTAAGACATAAGAAGCTTCACCCAGGTCCTTCATGGAGAAATTCTTACAGAGGTAAGCTTTGACGCCTTGCATAATCCCGATATCATTCCCAATGATAAGGATTTCGTAAACATAGAGAATTAAAAATACCACCATACTCCCAATGGCCTTCTGATACACACATGATTCTTTCGAATTCTTGAGAAAACCAGACAATTTGATTATCTCGTCGAATCGAAGATTCCAACTTCGTGAAGCCTGTTTAAGTCCATAAATGGACTTCTTCAGCTTGCATACCATGCCCGAGTTCTCGCTGGATGCAAAACCCTATGGCTGTTCCATATAGATTTCTTCATCAAGAAATCCATTTAGAAAAGTCATTTTGACATTCATTTGCCAAATCTCGTAATCATGATACGCGGTAATTAACAACAAAATCCTGATGGAATTTAGCATTACAATTGGCGAAAAAGTTTCATCGTAGTCGACACCAGGTCGCTGCGAGAAACCTTTAGCTACCAGTCGGGCCTTAAAGGTTTCAACCTTTCCATCGGGCCCGCGCTTCCTCTTGTAAATTCATTTACAACCGATAGGAACAATTCCTTCGGGAAGCGGAACCAAGTTCCAAACTTGATTCTCATGCATTGAGTCCATCTCGGATTTCATGGCATCTTGCCACTTCACGGAGTCGATGTCCAACATCGATTCTCTATAGGTAAAAGGGTCAGTGTCTTCAACTAAGAGAACATCTAGACTCTTTTCTTGTATCAAATACAAGCGTTCAGGAGGTCTAGATTCCTTTTGTGACCTACGAAGTGTGTGCATTGAATGTTCTTCATCTTCTTGAACTACATGTTCCTCCATTAGTTCATTGGTTCCAGGTTGTACTTCATCAAGTTCAACCTGTCTATGATCACCACCTTCAGCAAAAAATTCTATTTCTAGAAATTTTACGAAGCGAGCTACGAACACATTTCGATGCTCGGTATCATAGAATAAATATCCTTTCGTATTTGAAGGATATCCAACAAACCTAAACTTCTGCCCTCGAGGCAAAAGTTTATTTTGCTGAGCCATCCTGACGTATGCAGGACACCCCAAAATCTTAACATAATTAAGATTCAGTTTCCTACCGGTCCATATCTCATACGGAGTCGTAGGAACAGCTTTTGAAGGAATCTTGTTCAAAAGATGTGCGACAGTTAAAAGAGCATAACCCCATAAGTAATATGGTAAATCTGTATAACTCAACATCGATCGGACCATATCCAATAAAGTTTGATTTCTCCTTTCTGACACTCCATTATGTTGCGGAGTGTCTGGAGGAGTATATTGAGCGAGAATCTCATTCTCCTTTAAATAATCAGTGAACTCTGCACTCATATATTCACCGCCTCGATCAGATCGAATGCATTTAATATATGGACCAGTTTGTTTTTCAACTTCATTTCGGAATTCTTTGAACTTTTCAAAGGTTTCTGATTTATGTCTCATCAAATAGACATAACCGTACCGTGATAGATCATCGGTAAAAGTGACGAAGTAAGAAAAACCACTGTGAGCAGTTTGACTTAAAGGACCACATACATCAGAATGTACGAGTTCCAATAAGTCAGTGGCTCGATGTCCAACACCCGAAAATGGGGCTTTGGTCATTTTACCCCGAATACAAGATTCACAAGTTGGATAAGGTTCAATGGTGAGATCTTGTATCAAACCATTCTTAGCCAACTGGGTTAGGCGTTTTATGCCTATATGACCCAACCTCATGTGCCACAGTTCAATATGATTTATATCAAATTGTTTATGTTTATTTATTCCAGTATTAAAGATATCTTGTGAGGTACGCAATATGTAATGACCATGCTCGTTTGGACAACAAAGAATCTGAATATTATTACTATCATATAAATACAAAGAACGATTCTTAATATTTACATTATATCTTTCAGTATCTAATACAAAAAGAGACATAATATTTGCAACACATCCTGGCACAAAATAGCAGTCATTTAACAAAAGTCTCCCACTGGGTAAGGGAATCTCACATATGCCCACTACAACTGCATCCTGAGAGTCGCCACTCCCGAATCACAACTGCATCTCCCCAGATTTCAGCCGTCTACTTCCTGTCAGCACCTGCAACGTATTGCAAATGTGAATAGGACAAGCAGAATCCAAAATCCAATTAGATGTCATAGTTTCACAAGCCAATGAGATATCGATAATAGGAAAAATAAAATTACTTGATGTCGATGCTCTTTCCTTCCTGATTTGTGCGAGATAGTCCAGGTAGTTTTATTTCCAATGCCCGACTTTCTGGCAGTGGTGGCATTTATCTTCAGAAGCTCTCTTGGGCTTCGCCGTCTTACCCTGCCGAGGAATATTGAAACCCTTCTTTTTCTTTCCTTTTGTTTCCCCTTCGCATTGGATTGGGAAGAAGCGGAAAGTGAAGTGGGTTTCGAAAGGCAAGTCAGAACTCTCTTTTTTAAATCTTCCTCTGCTGTGAGAAGCATCCTATGCAACTCACAATAAGAACAGTGAATCCCATTCATGTTGAAGTACATTACAAACTGGCGATATGACGCCGGAAGCGAACCGAGAATGACACTACGACCCAGAGTTTCATTGAGAGGGAAATCCTGGTGCCTCAACTGCTCGATCAAATCGATCAGGTGAAGCACATGCGGGCTCACAGCCTGCCCCTCATCAAGTTTAGAATGGAACAGTTCCATCGAAACTCTATGAACCATGACTTGTTCCTGGTTCATGAACGATTCACGAAGTTGTGTCATCATGCTATATACATCATGCATCTCAAAATAAGTCTTCTTAAGCTCAAAAGAAAGATAACTCAGGATGAATGATTTAACCCTTAAATCATCATCCTTCAATCTCTGGAAAGTCTCATGTTCTTATGGAGATGCATCTGGTGATATAGCAAGCGGTAATGGACCTTCCAAAATGTATCACAACTTCTCGGAATTGAGGACAATCCTTAAATCCATATCCCAATCCGTAAAGTTCTCAGCGCCTTTTAGTTTGTTCGTATCAAGCATACGAGCAAAATGATTGGTTGGAGGTACCGCCATCGCAAATCTATCAAATAGACAGCAAATTAACGATAAGCAGATAAAAGATAATACAGTTTCATAATATATATCATAAAGCATTAACTAGATCATAGATTTTTAATCTAAAAATGCCCCTCCCACTATTTCATGTAAAATTGTAATCCCCAAACAGAATAGAAAACATGCGATAATCAAATCATAACATAATAGTGAAAGGTGGACCCCATGAATATATTTCAGCTCACTACTTTGGCACGTTCTCGCCTACGTATATTCATTAGGTAGACAACTCATTGTCAATAACTCAATAGTGACTCCTGTGTTTTTGGTCCTGGTCATTTCTCGTTGTGACAGTTTTGGCACGTTCACAAGGAGGCGTACCAAGGTCAAACTTGTCAATGATGAATTCAAGATACTTGCGAAACCCTGACAACTTCGGCACGTTCAGGATTCCGCTTTCGCTTAAATTAACCTAATATCAAATATATTCGGTACAGATAAATTTCTACCGGCCATATCCTCACAGCTTTGGCATGTTTTCTTATATAGTCGCAGAAAATTTATCGATAAGCGGTATTGACAAGACAAACCAATTAATATGCATCAAATACATATTAAATTAAAACCTTATTTTAATTAGGGAATTTTCCGCTAAAGATGCTTTTACTTTATTTAATCAAATTAAATAAACACATGCATGCATAAAGTCAAGATTAAAGTCAACATTGAATTTTAAAGGGATAATCATATATCGGGTGTCCAGAATCAGACTCGCTCTGATACCATTTTGTAGGGATTTTATAAGGAATTACGGGTTGGCACAGCGGAGCGCGGAAAACTCACCATGGATCTTAGAGTGAAGCTTGCTA